>APFE030402572.1:22280-32481 GCA_000404065.3 Pinus taeda
AACTTGAGAGATTAATCCAAGACCTTTTAGAATGTGTGACCTTGATCAACTTAGAATATCTGATCAAGTGGAAGGACGTACCCGAAGAAGACGCTTTCTGGGAGAATGAATCATTCTTCAACAACATCCGTCGTTACTTATGCTTTGAGGACAAAGCATTCTTTCGAGAGGAAGGCAATGTTATGTAAAAAATTAATTAATTTTAGGTTTATTATTTAATTTAGGTTTAGTTAGACGAAAGGGCACGATCATAAGATCATGCCCTTTCCTAAAGGGTGCCATGGCGGTATATAAGCCAGGCAACCCATTGTAAACATTCATCATCTGTCTATTCTTTTATTAATAAATTATTTCTATATATATATTTCTATTCATCCAGAAGTTTTCTATGATATCCCATACTTCATGCACCTGAGAGATCATGAACTATCAATAGATTCGCCTTAAGTTTTCTCCTTGATTTAGATCTAGCTTTTTGAAAACCAATCACCCAAAATTTCAGATCTTAAGATATTCAAATTTCACAAGTGTGTAGCCAAGAGATCTCCTTTCCTTTTTATAGGGAAGCCTTTCATAATACCATGGTCCAAAACCATAATAATACAATACCATGAACCCAATACCTTGGATCAATATTTTTAGATGCAAAACCACAGACCAAAACCATAGGATCAAATATGTCGGGCTAAATACCATGGACCATTCATAAAGATTCCCACGTGCACGCACTTTTCTGCATTGGAGAGAGTGAAACTGGGGTCCGTACCTTCTGCACAGAGCACCTGCATGTATGTCCGCACTTCTTGGTTGGCGTACCTGCGGGTCCGCAGCTTCTCATAGGATCACCTGCAGGTATCTCTTTTTCCATGATTTTGAGTGCCTGAACTGAGATTTGCCACAAGAGTGAGTTGCCATCAAGTACAACACCTGTACCATAGAGCCAAACCAGAATCATAATTCCAAGAGAAAGTGATAGGCAAACCCCTGTCTTACAGAACTTGACTAGAGCTGAGAAGAGGGTAGCCTCTGTCCTAGTTTCTGTACTAGCTAAGCATTGAAGGTTTGAAAGATTGGCCAGGGAAAAGTAGCGTACAGGTTCTGTTGAGCATTCTTCGAAGAAATGGATGTCTCAAGGAGCAGCAAGTTAACTCACCTCGAATTTGTGAAGAGGAAATAGCCCATGTCTTGGAAAATATGGGAACCATCTTTTATTCTAAAGAGAAGGAAGACTATTTTGAAGACCCATCTGAAATAGTTGTTTAGTTTGTAGCCTTTACCCCTAATTATGATAATACTGAGATCTTTCCATCTTCACCAAGAATCATAGCCAGGAACATTTAGAAAAATTAGTCGAAACTATGAAAAAACCAAACTTTTCTAGAGAAGGACCATTCCATTGACCCCTGATAATCAGAATTCTAAAGATAACTCAAGTGCTATAGTTTTGATTGATGAAAATTCTGAAAAATTTGAAGTGACTCTTGTTAACGAAAATGTCACTATTTCTCCATCTTTATCTACATCACTGATTTTAGAACCTATTGAAGGGTTTAAAGGAAGGAATAGGTAGAGAATCAAGCTATTGAAGCAAGAAAATAAAAAACTGTGAAAAGGGATGGAACAACTCTGAAAATGGCTTAGAAAATCTAGAGGATGTTGTAGAAAGAAAATACAAACCGTGACAATTGAAGTCCAAAGTGAGAATTTCTTGAATCATGTAGAAACTTAGACTGAGGCAACTCCCATTATTCATGGAGAAACTCAGAGTGAGGGAACTACCATTAATCATGCATAAAATCAGACTGGAGGAATTCCTATCAACCATGCAGAAATTCCCACTGAGGATATTCCCACTAATTATGTTGGAAATCAAACATATATCAACCCTTTTGTTGTTACATTGGAAGCAGCAAGCCAGAGACAGACCTATGGATGACTATTAATAGGGCTACACAAACTGAAGTAGTGCTTCCCTATTATCACTTGATCAAGGATACCACTATCCAAGTATTAAACAAGGAATTGGAAAGTCATAAAATGTTTTTGACACAATTCTGAGATCAAGTGATACCTCAGGCAGAACACCAAGAGTTGCTACAAAAGTACAAAGCACTGGCTATTACTAAAGACGAAACCCATGCCAAACTTAGAATGGAGAAAAAGAAAACAGAGAAATTACGAGGGTAACTCCAAAAATCTTTGGAACAAATCAAGGAAATATGTTCTATGTACTTTGATGCATTGTCTTGTAGATCTCCAGCTAAAAAGTATGCCATGTTTCTAGTATGCCATGTTTCTACTTGAACGATATTTATTACTAAAATTAAAAGCCATATTTTTTGGCCAACCTTTTGTGTTTGCTACTGCTTTTAATTTTATTAAGTGTTTTCGAGAGCAGGAGGATAATGTCAAGGATTTCTTGTGTGAACTTTACATGCATGACTTTTTTCTGGAAGAACAGAGGAATGAGAACCCTAGTCCTTTTATCGGGGATGTACAATTCCAAGATTTCATATCCTTTGCTAGGAATAAAATCAAATGGTGTAAGGCCTATAACATATTCCAAAGAAGAGAGAATGGTTTAGAACTTTGGGTCAGAGGAGAACCTAACAGTCCACTGCAAACTTTTATAAAGCATAAAAGGTTCATCGAATGACCTGGGGTTGTGTCTGGTTTAGCCCCCACACATAAATATGTTCTTATAGCAAGTCTAGAGTATTTCGAAGATATTAAAGAGGAGGCCCTACATGCAACACAAAATTGATGGAAGGAATTTCCTAATGAAGTAAAAAACTAAGAGCCTTTTAATTAAAGAAAATTTTTAGGCAACAACTAATCAGATGCAATGTTATAGGTGTATGCTTATGTATGAGGGACCCACATGGATTGGGTGTTGGTATAGATGCTTTGTTATCTTGTATCCTCAAGATGGTTACAATGTTGAATATGAACTTTCTGAAAGAGAAGAAAGTGAATCTTTCAAGGTTCTTCAAAACAAGAGTGGATTTCGGAAGTATGGTGAACATTCTTACCCAACTTATTCTTTGACCTTGCTACATGTTAATTATCTTTTTGCATGAGGACATGCAATAAGGTAAGTTGTGGGGTAATGTTGGGCCATGAAAATGGTATAATTCTTCTCCCTATTTCTTTAAATAAACGTTATGTTTTAAAGCAATTTTCCCTTAATTTGTAATGATTTAAGATAAAAAGGATAATGAAAGCGAGTAGAAGATAGTATAGTTAGTTTGAGTCTTTTAGACATCGAAAATCTTACAATTTGAGTAAATTGTTATGAAGATCAATCCAATTGAACAATTGTTGCTCCCTCAAGATATTGGAGCAAGATTTTGGATCAGCTGATGCCTTATTTGTGGAAAATTACAGCTCGACGCCTGAGCGTGATCAAAAAATGAAGTCAAAGGAAACCGATCATTACTATTCAAGGGTCTTATGGTTAAAAGAGCAATCCTGAGAATTTGTCGATTCTAAGGATAACTCCATATTCAGTTTTTAATCTAAATATAAGACAACAAGTGAAAAGACACAAGATCCTTTGTATTATTACTTTTTCACTGTATATTGCATACAACAATTTGAATCTAGACTTTCTCAAGGTCATTTTGTAAATCTCTTTGAAGTTAATGAATTTGTGCAAGATCTTACCTTAATACTTTGTATCGAACTTATCTAAGAGAATACTTTTGGAGACCGTGGGCCCAGTCACCAGAGGTTCTATTGTCTGTTATGTATCATTATTAATTAGTTACTTTTCCACATTTGCATTAGTTGTGTTTCGATTCACTTGATATTTCTTTCGTGGTAGATAATCGATTGAATTTTGTATCTTGTAATTCTATTAAGCATCTCCTAAAATTGCTGATTGGATTGTGTTACATGAATGTAAGGTTTGAGTTTATGAATTCCATAATTTATCTTTGAGAATCAAGACTTTGAAGCATTCGAGTGATTTATTAGTCTTCCTTATGCATAGGATTTCTTGAAGGATAGATAAAATGGTTGATGAATTAAAATAGTCTTCTTTCATAGAACAATAATTGTAGGAGTAATTATTTGTCATTATCATTTGTCTCTACAACGACAAAATTAGGATAATGTTTAATGTAACTTTTCTGTAGCAACCATTTTACACTCTTTCATAATCTAAGAATCTATTCTTGCATATATTGTGCTGATAGCC
This sequence comes from Pinus taeda, assembly GCA_000404065.3. Lineage (NCBI taxonomy): Eukaryota > Viridiplantae > Streptophyta > Pinopsida > Pinales > Pinaceae > Pinus > Pinus taeda. Next base: position 26,482 of record APFE030402572.1, read on the forward strand.
TTGAAATAAGAGATGAATCCTAGGTTGATAAGATTAATGAAGGTAGGATTAATTTGATTTTAAAGAGTCATCTTAGTGCCCAACACCAGCTCCACGAGATCATAGGTTACTCAGATGGAGTGAGATTATGCCTCGAGGTGGAGGGGGTCAACAAATGCATTTCCCTCTACCATACTTTGGTTGGTTACACCTACAATTTATCGTGGTAGATGACTATGCCTACATGGGAACAAACTTTAGAGGAGACCCAGATCTTGCTCTACCAGCCGGTGCACAATGGACCAATGCAAGTAAGAACTTGATTTGGGAATTTTTCAAGTTTTATGATTTTTTTTGGAAGTGTATTTGAGAGTTTAGTTATGATAATTTTGTATATGTGGGACTAGAAAGACCTCTCGGAATGTCTCCAATAGATTTCCGAGTAGCACACTTAGTGGAGGAATAAGCTTTGTACGAGGAATGAGAAGATCCTATAGTGTAGATGGAGAGAAACCTGGAAGTCCTTGGGGGATTCTAGAGTATGCTACTATAGATGACGTGTCGCTATAGTACCAGAGACACACAATGGGATTATCTGTGAGACTTCATTGGTTATTAGGCCTAGTGATTAGAGTTAACTCATGCTAGCATGAGCATCATGTGGTTGGATAGCCTATTGCTAGTTGTATTATTTGCACTGTTGTAGGCTTTTAAAACCATGTGTCTCATAACACTATTTTTTGATATTTTGATATAACAAACTTTGATATATCATGATGATGTGTTCGATTTTTTATTTTTTTACAAGTGACGTAAATGTCTATCTAAAACATAATTTGTCAATGCATTTGTTAATGTATTCAAATTTCATGGAATGTGTTGATATGTAATGCAATCAAAGTTTATTTCCAGTAATCGAACACGTAGATACATGCACAAATTTTTTGGATTTCTTACTGAATAATGACCATTTAATTATAGCACAACGAGTTGTGGATCTAACTTAACAGCCAAATTTTTGATTCCGAGAGCAACCGCTTTTGATAACAGTTCAATAACTGCATTGTACTTAGAAATATTATTAGTTGTTCATCCCAGGAAAATACCTTGTAAATTGATCAACTCACCATTAGGGGCGAAGAGTTCCCAAGCTACGGAAGATAATTTCTATGTGCTGTGACAAGCACCATCAAAAAAACCAACATAATGGTTTGATGACATCTGCGAACTGAGTGGAACACAAGGTAAGCAGAGGAAACATGTTCACAAAGAAAACACTCTCACCAAAAAATCAAAATTCACACAAATGAATGTTGGAAATAATACTGAGAGGGGGGTGGGGGGGGTGAATCAGTATTAGCAAGTCAATATTATTTCATTTCCATAATCAGATTCATATACGCTACTTCAGTTAATGGAACTTCCATGTATCCACAACTGTATTTAAGGAAACTAGTGTATATCCTGCAAATCTATGAGTCAGTTAATTTATCATATGTTGATCTTTAATCAGTGCATCAGAACCATATAAACAATAACTAGGTGCAGTAGAACAGACAATCACACACACATGAACACAAGATATAAGGTGGAAACCCAATATGGGTGAAAACCTCCTGTTGCACTCGTCTAAATCTTCTTTTTAATAAGAAACTTCCTTTTAGAATTTTTGTATTGGTGCAGTCTTATACCAGTACGCAAGCTTCTACTTGCATAAGGCTACAACCTTCTCTCATTCTCCAGCTTCTCCTGGAAGGGGGCTACAACTCCCTATCTCTTGTACTAGCTGATATGTTTACTAGTATGTAGGTGCCGACCTACAGAAGGCTACAACCTTCTCTTTTCTTCTAGAGACCACGTTTCATAAATTTTTAGACTGGATACATTAATAGAATCATTAAAACATCAAATACATCTGCATCAATCAATCTCCTTTGCACCAACCACAACTGAATCAATCAATCACTTTTCAGAATGCTATAAGTAGAATACAATAACCAGAAACCAGAACATTGTAACAGCAACCAGAAGTAGCTAAAGCGTATTTTATGAGGTATACGCTACTTCAATGTGTTGAACCTGTGTGCATACACACTTTTCTCAAGGCTAACCTGCATACAAATTTGCAAATCAAATTTAATATGTATACGCTGTTTTGATATGTAGAATCAACGTGTATACGCGCCTTTTCTAAGGTGAACCTGCCTGCAGATCTATTAATGATGATTTAATCTTTACAACAATTCTAGACTTCAGTTATACCCAGATCATCATATTTATAGTCTACAACATGCACCAGTTATTCAGATAAAATATAAAAAACACACAAAGATACTTCACTTCAAGCTTTAAGATCTTGACCCATCATTAGATCTTATCCTTCATCAAGCGCTGAGGTTCATCATTGATTTAGATCCAGCTATGCACCATAACCCAATAACTTGTATTCTATATCTTGCTCTTCATTAGATATTCAATGCATGAGTGCCTTTGCCTAATGATCTTCTCCGTATTTTATAGTCTTAGGCCTTACTCAATACCATGGACCAAAACCACTTAGAACCAATACCTTGGACCAAATACCTGGGGTCAACACTTCGGACAGGATACCTTGGAGCAATACCATGGATCAAAATACCATGGACCAAATACCATGGACCAAAACTAAGTTTTCCAACATGTATGCGCCTTTCCTTCCATGAAAGTGCGTGTGTATGCTATATGTGCCTTTTGGTCTGTGAACCTGCATGTACACATGACTTGGTTAATGGGGAACCTGCGTATACTTCTCTTTCTTCATTTTGTGAGTCTGAACTGTGATCAGTCATCTAAGTGAGTTGCCATCAAGGACAATACCTGTGTCATAGTGCCAAATCTATGTCATAATGCCAACAATCTCCCCCTTTGGACTTGATGGCAACCCCAATTCACTCTCCCCCTTCGTCATCAAGGGCAAAGGGTTATGCTCCCCCTGAGTATATGCTGAATGCTCTGATATGCTGAAGAGTGCTGATTGAGCACCATGCTCGAGTCCATGTTCCCCCTGAATATAAGCAAGGTCTATAAAAGTATGTTCTAAAAGAAGAACATGGCTCTATACATCATAAATGACCTTCCTATCACCAATGACTCATGCATACATCCATCTCCCAATCAAGTGGGGATATACCAAGTGTTTATACATGTCAAAACAAGAACATATCATCCATCCCTTGCATAGTGGGGAAACAAAATAGGTCGTTTCATGACCTTGACATTAAAAGATATACATGACAAAGACCAAATATCTGAAAGAAGACCATGATAGTTATCAGCAACTATCATCAGCAGCATCTGTCAATCACCATCCAGACCAGCAACCATGATCTCCCCCTAAACATGTTCCACCTGAATAAAAAACAACTATGAATTTGTACCAATATCTTCTAAGATAATGCCAACAATGCATTATTATAATTATATGCTCCCCCTATGCTAGATGATCACTGTGAGACCCATATCAAACTCCTTTCATCCCGAGTCTGATTCATTGTTTTTCTTCAAACCAACATATACGTGACTGTATCCATAGAAACCGACATATGTATGCAGATATGCTTCATGGAACTCGTGTATAACCACTTTCTCTGAAACAGATAAGTTTTAACCGCAAGATGATGCATCAACTACTCCCAGTTTCTGTCTGAGATATTCAAATGTCTCTCTGAGTAGTGGTTTGGTGAATATATCAACAACCTTTTCTTTGGAGGGAACATACTCCAATTTGACCTTTTGTTCAAGCACTTGTTCATGTAGAAAATGAGTTTACATGGTAGATGTCTTGGTCCAAGAATTAACAATATTGCATAATGTAGTGCGGTCATTTAACTATTATCGAATGTAATTTCTCTTGATATTCATCATTTAGTTATTTGACTTGATTCTCAACTCATAGTGTTATAGTTAAGCAAATTTTAATCCTTGCGAAGTCTTACTCTTTTATGAGTAAATTTAAGGGTTCAACTCTTCAACGAGAATTTGACTATCTATAATATCAACACATTCCAATATATCCTAATACATTAATGAAAATGCAATACAATTATCCCTTAGATATACATTTTCAAAATTTGTAAATTCCAAGCATTAAAACATCACATAAGATAGTAGGAAAAATAAAAACCATTTTTCATTCATAGTTTTGCAAATGGTTTTTACAAAATTTGTTGAGGCAAGAGAAGGCCTGTTGCATTTACATATCAATACATGTAGATAAAATAGAAATAGAGTTGTAATATGTCTAATCATACTTAGGCCCATGACAATCATGGTAACAAGCTACTGCCCGAGCCACTCATCGAAGAAAATGACTAATCCATTTTGACACCCCAACTCTATGGTGTTGATATCATCAAGGCACATCCTAGATCAATGGATCAATTATAGCTTGAGTAATAGCCTCCAGGTTTTTGTCCACTTCTTGGAGATCATATGTTGCTTCATGGTGATAATCACCTAATCCACCATGTTGAATCGGCCTATGGATTATATGACATATGATCTCACTGAATTGGTCCAATATATGCATGTAGAATATTTAGTCTTAACATAACAAAAATAATTAAATAAAAATACATGAAAAGTTAGAATATTTAAATATCTCTTTTATTTTATGCATCCCCATTGGCTCTCCCTTGGGAGAGGATAAATTAATTCACCTTGTTGAATCATTAATTATATTACAAAAATCCTCATCATTGATTAGTTGGTCGTAACATTCTACAAAATGTGGAACCCAAATGAGAACATTGACTCCTCCATGGCATGTCATCACTCACCCATATATATAGTGAGTATCGCAGTGCAATATCATCTACCTCTATCCCTTGTGGATGCATCAAGGTCACCCTCTCTAGCAAAAAGGACACCAAAATTTCCCAATTTCTTTAGATGACATGCCCTGCACTTAGTCAATTGATCCTTCATGTTTATTAAAATCCATTCACAACAATTGCAAACTGTAGGTTCCATATAGTCAAATTCATATTTCATTTTCCCTTTGGTAGCGAAATGTGCATCTATGATTCCTATTATGCAAGTTATCATGAACAAAACAATTCTCAGTGGAAGATTGATTACATTCTCTATTAGAATATTTCCACTACTTTTTCTTATTCTTACATAACAGTATTGGGAGATATACTAATTAGTAGTTACACTACCTACCCTTGAACTGGTTAATGAAACTTAGGCTCCCCTCCTTGAGAGCCTAGTTAGAAATTAGATATCCTCCACATAATTAGTAAGGATATGGACACCAACTCATAATAATTTCTCATTTGCATCCCACATCCTTAATCAATGTTTCAAAAACTAAAATTGAGCTCTCATACTCATAATTGAAAAAAAATACATCAAAACCAAGCTCATGAAAGGCCAGTATGTGTTTGATCATTGGTTGTTGCCATTAATTCCTGCTCATGCTATTTCTCTCCAGTCTAATCTTGGTGCATAAAAATAGTAAACATGAAGCACACTATTTAGTAACAATGTGATATTATTGCACGATTCCCATAGCAACATGTGACAACTCTAAAGTGTCACAGCTCCCGATATGCATAGGGTGTGACACCTGGAAGGCACATTTTCTCCAACAATATAAGGTTTTAAAATATTTAAAATCATTAATAAAAGTAAAATTAATGACATAAAATTGGAGAGGTGCTTGAGAGCTCTTACCTAGAAGAAATGAGATCAAAAATTGTCCACTAGAGTGCCCAAAATTGCTACATGAAAATCAAGCTACAAATGGGGGATTTTCACTTTAGAGGTTGGTAAAATAAAATGGTAAAATAAAATGACATTTTTTCCTTTTTAAAGTCATGGAAGCATTTTTAAATTAATTTAGTCTTTCATTTTATTTAATTTTCCTTAGTGTACCTCATTTTTATTCAATTTTTAGTATACTTTTGGGCATATATGATGTTTTATTATTATTTAAGTGTATGTATATAACTCGTTAAACAAGGAAACACAATTTTT
>APFE030402575.1:10273-45297 GCA_000404065.3 Pinus taeda
CAATTCCATAAGAATCTTTTGTTTTAGCTGGGAATTCTTACAGAGATATAAGCGATCTTTGTACCATAACGAATCATTTTGCTAGCTAAATGTATCAGACGTACTGGAATCTTGTTGTAACTTTCTAATAAGTGCCCATACTTCTTCGTCATTCTTCCATTCCTCCCTTGCTTCGTTTATCCAATCTGGTTGGATAATAGAAATGGCGCACAACAATGCTTCCACATCCTCATCCTTTCTTGAGAGTGCATCTGCCACCACATTTTGATTCCCTTTTTTGTAGATGATTTCAAAGTCATAACCCAACGTCTTTGTGACCCACTTTTGTTGCTCTTCAGAGGATAATGTTTGTTCTAAAAAGTATTTAAGGCTACATGATCCGTTTTTACCTTGAAGTGTCTTCCCATTAGGTAGGGTCGCCATTTCTTAAGTGCATGGAGTATTGCCAACATTTCCTTCTCATAAATAGCTTTGTGTAAAAACTTTGCCTTGATTGGACGACTTTCAAAAGCAATGGGTCTTTCATCTTGCATTAAAACAACACCAATTCCATTTCCTGAAGCATCACATTCCACAATAAAGGTTTTTGTGAAGTCCGGTGTAGCTAAGACAGGTGCTTGGCACATTGCCTCTTTAAGCTGTTCGAAGGCCTTTGTTGCTTCTGGAGTCCATGAAAATGCATCTTTCTTCAATAGTGCTGTTAGAGGTGCTGCTATTCTCCCATAATTCTTAACAAACTTGCGATAATACCCTGTCAACCCAAGAAATCCTCGCAGATGCTTTATGGATGTGGGGATTTCCATTCCTTAATGGCTTTAATTTTGCTAGGGTCTACCTTAACTCCTTCATGAGATACAATATGACCCAGATATTCCACCTCTTGTACTCCAAAGAAACATTTGGATCTTTTTGCATATAATTGTTTTCCTCCAATAGTTGTAGCACCCTATCAACATGTTCAACATGATCCTTCCAAGACTTGCTGTAGATTAGTATATCATCACAAAATACTAACACAAATTTTATAAGGGTTTGAAAATGGAATTCATCAAACCTTGAAATGTAGAAGGTGCATTGGTAAGGCCAAAAGGCATGACCAAAAATTCATAATGACCCTCATGAGTTCTAAATGTTGTTTCAGAATGTCTTTAGTCTTCATTCTGATTTGATGATATCCTGAACGAAGATCCAACTTGGTGAAGTAAATTTATCCATGCAATTCATCTAGTAATTCATCAATGACAGGAATGGGAAACTTATCTTTAATTGTGAGCTTGTTGAGCTCCCTATAATCCGGACGCATGCGCCATGATCCATCCTTCTTGTGCACCAATACTACTGGAGCAGAGAAAGAACTTTGACTCGGTTGAATTATACCAGCCTCTAGCATTTCTGCAACCATACGTTCAATTTCACTCTTTTGGCATAGGGATATCTGTACGGCCTGATGTTTGGAGGAACACTTCCTGGAATCAGATGAATAGCATGATCATGATCATGAATAGGTGGGAGACCTTTGGGAGTCTCAAATACCTTGGAATGATTGTCCAAGACTTTTTGGAGGTCTGGAGAAATAGATGATTCCAATGTGGAAACATCTAGCGAACATAATTGTGCAATTACACCTTTTTGTTCCTTTTTTAGAAGCTTTTTCATACCGATAGAGCTGATTATCTTTCCTGGTGTCCCTACAATACCCCTTAATTCAACTTCCTTTCCTTTCACAGAAAATTTCATGAAAAGTTCTTGAAAATTAAAAAGCTATTGTACCCAAGGATTGTAGCCATTGGACTCCTAATACAACATCAACACCTCCCATTGGAATGAAAGCATTGGGCTAGTCAATACATATTCTCCCATGGATAGCTTGATATTATGGCACTTTCCAGAGCAATTTATTGTTCTCCATTTGCAACCATCACTTGACACTCTGGTGCTGGATATAAGAAGCAATTCAATTCTTTTGCTACCTTACAATGAATAAAATTGTGGTACTTCCTGAATCAATCAACACTATTACCTTTTTCTTCTTGATTTGTCCTTCTATCTTGATGGTTCGAGGAGTGGTAATTCCCACCAATGCATTACAAGATATGGTCGGATTCATTTGTTCTTCATCTAGGCTTTGTTCCTAGAGTATATCTCTTCTTTTGACCTTTCTTGCTCCTTTCTTCTTCCTCTTCACAATCTATGTAGAATAATTTCTTCTCAACACACTTATGACCTTTACTGTATTTTCTATCACAATTGTAACAAATCCCTTTTTCTCCTTTTTCTTCCAATTGTTGTGGTGTCAACCTTATAGGTTGTGGAAGACTAGGGACAACACTTCCATGTTTATAGTTGTGAGTGGTATGCTTCTTGGTTGCCATAATTTTGCTTTCCATTTTTCTTGCTAACCTGGGTGCCTTCTCTAATGAATCAAGTTCCCAAAGGCGAACATCATGTTGGATATTATCCTTTAAAGACCCTATGAACACATCAATCTTATGCTCCTCTAGAATATCTTTTACCCTTATGTTCAATTTTTGGAACTCCTCAATGTGCTCCATTATTGAACCCTTTTGTTTGACTTATCAATTAGCTAAAAAAAGTGTTGCTTTCTGTATCCTCATAATGTGCTAACAATTCTTCCGTAAAAATTGCCCAAGTGATAAATTGTTTACGAGAGCAAAGCCATTGATACCATACAAACTGATTTGGTTCCAAATATAAAGTTGCAATGCGTACCTTTTGTGTGTTTTGCACATTATTGAGATCGAAAAATTGTTCCATCTGTAATATCCATGTTGTGGGAACCTTGCCACAAAACTTCCTCATATCAATTTTTGGAATATGGTGCATCTTCCATCAAACATTAGAGTCTATGCAATCATGATTAACATTTCCTTTTTTCGCATCATGAGTTTCCTTTACTCCCCTTTCACCATTAGTAAGTATTTCTTGTAGAAACTTTGTCAAATATGCCTTCAAATCTATCTTCAAATCGTCAATCTTGGCTTCCACACACTTTATCTTAGATTCCACGCCATTTATCTTAGCTTCCGTTAGCTTTTGTGAGCGTGAAATTTGTTGCACTTGGTCTTGTAATTTTGATATATGATGTAGCATTTCTTCCTCTTCTTCATGAGTCATGATAGAGCTTTCAGATTGCTTACTAGGTGTTTGAATTTTCTTTCCTCGAGGCATCAGTTACCGATACTAATGCTCTACTATGCCCTTTGAATTCCTTCAAAATAATTTTTCAAACCAAGCTTAGGAAAAAATTTAAAAAATCTACACACCTTTTTTCACTTTGTAGGAGCTCAATATTGCCTTTGATGTATCTCTGTAATTTCGGATCATCTAGTTCTAAAATTGCGACATGCGGTAGCCCTCTGTGTCCTCTTTCCAATGACCAGTTTGACCCCAATTAGATTCTCCAATGAAGAGTTATGCCAAATCTCCCACAATGACCTGATTATAGACTAATTCAGTAGAGCGAACTTGTACGACGCGCCACGTTCCCCTGCTTCGACCTTTGGCTCTGAAAAATCTATACAAAAAACTACAGTCCATCCTCTTTCTATACCTTCTTACAAAATTTCAATCCGATGCTCAGAGAGAAAGTTATGATGATTTTCCCCAGGTCACCTGTTTGGAATGTAATTCAGGAGTCTGCAAAAAGACAACTTCCTCAGATCATATCTCCACAAATATAGCATGAAAATTTCTGAAATTTGGATCCAAGGTTCAGTGCGATTTTGCCTCAAATGGATTTTTTTTTCGCTTCTGAAACGTCGCAGAAAAAATTTATAGAGAAAATTCCACAATGACCTGTTTGGAGCAGCAAAACCCTAGAAACCAAAGCTCTGATTCCAAATGTTATGAAACCAGCTCAAGAAAAATATAGAAAAGATGGATCAACGCCTTAAAATTCATCCTCTTCGAGAGGGCAACCTCCTTTACATTACATAAATGAACAATTCTTCGATGATTCAAATGACAAAACCTCCTTTCTATATATAGGAGTCTAAGGAGTCACAATATAACCCAGCCGACCCAATAATAATAATAATAATATAAAGCCACAAAAATAATAATAGAGGGATTCTATGGGGCACAGTAATAACAATATGGGGACAATAGGCCCACAACAATATTAATAAGGGGTACGACTACAATAGTAAATGGGTAATCACTAGTATTATAGGAACCCAACATAAAGGGCTTTGTTCTCGTAAACCACTTGTCACTTGGTCAATTTTCATGGAGGAAATTATAGCACTTCATGAAGATACAAAGAGAAACACCTTCTTTGGCCAATTGATAAATCTCAAACAAAAGGGTTCAATGGCAGAGCACATTGAGGACTTCAAAAAATTTAATATAAGGGTAAATGATATTCCAGAGAAGAAGAGGATTGACACCTTCATAGGGACTTTAAAGGATAAAATTCAACATGAGGTTCATCCTTGGGAACCTGATTCATTGGAGAAGGCATTCAGGTTGGCAAGAAAAATTGAAAGAAAAATTATGGCAACAAGAAATCCTATCACTCACAATTATAAAGATGGAAGTGTTGTTGCTCCTAACGTTCCACAGCCTACAAGGTTGACACCACAAAAATCAAAAGAAAAAGAAGAAAAAGGCCTTTGTTACAGTTGTGATAGAATACACTAATGGTCATAAGTGTGATGAGAAGAAATTATTTTACATTGATTATGAATAGGAGGAAGAAAAGGATCAAGAAATGTCAAAAGAAGAGGATATACATCAGGAACAAACCCCAGAGAAAGAAGAAATGAATCCGACAATATCTTGTAATGCATTGGCAAGAATTACCACTCCTCAAAGGCTCAAGATAAAAGGACATATCAAGAAGAAAAGGGATAACCTCACTTTCGTGCAGAATCGAATGAAACAACAAGAAGATCAACATCGTAGTGAAAGAAGTTTTGATATAGGCGACTGGGTATTTTTACGACTACAACCATACAAACAAACGCCTCTCAAGCAAGCTAAAAAGGATAATAAATTATTTCCAAAGTACTATGGTTTGTACAAGGTGCTGTAAAAGATTGGTACTATGGCATACAAATTGAAGCTTCATGGATATTCTCAAGTGCCCCTAGTTTTCCATGTTTCATGCTTAAAGAAGGTTATAGGAGACAAGCTCCCAGTTCAAATAATCTTATCGAAACTTGACAAGGAAGGAAAAATCATATTTGAACCCAAAGCATTCATGGAAACAATAAGTTGATTACTACAAAATCGATTTAAGAGTATCTCATCAAGTGGAAGAACTTACCTGCTGAATATTCCACATGGGAGGACGATAATTTTATACATAAGCATCCAAAACTACTCAAGCATTGAGGACAAAACTTTTTGGAGAGGGGCATGTTAGGTCCCTATACTACTAGTGTATCCCCTTATAGTTATTAGTGCAGCCCCCTTATGGTATTGTTGTGCCCATGTAGTACCCTTGTTTTTATCATTGTGCCCCATGGAAGCCTACTATTGTTATTGTTGTGTCCCTACAATATTATTGTTATGTAGGCTTTGATTATATTGGGACCACTTAGACTCCTATATATAGAAAGGAGGTATTTTCATTTGTATCATCCAAGAATTGTTCATTTCTGTAATGTAAAGGAGGTTACCCCCTCGAAGAGGCTGATTTTGAAGTCATTGATCTATCTTTTCTATCTTTTGGTGAGCTAGTTTCATAACAGGTATCTCCAACTCAAAAATATGGGTAAATACATTATTTATGTCAATTCTAAGGACACATGTACCATGGTAATCTCCAAACTAATACCACAAGAAAATATCTTGATTATGCCAATACCAAGACTATCTGCACAAAGGTAATATCATGTGCCAACTTTCTCCACACTCATACCAATACCATGGTAATGCCAATACTAGGAATGCATGTACCACAGTAATACTATATGCATTCTCAATCAAATACCATGGTAAACCATTTATCTTCCATACTAAATACCATGGGAACCATCCTTGGTAACATTGTATAACCAAATAGTCATATGCATAACCAATGTACAGCCAAACACCTCACCACATCCAACTCTATGCAACAAAATAATCATGAGGACCATGACATCCTCTACTCACACTCTGTATGCAACACCTACAAATCAAAGATCCATCCACACATCTCCATGCTAGTAGACATGCCTAAACCAATGCAACACATCAACAAAGTACAAGCCACATGTAGCAAAACATACAAGTACTAACCAAATTTCTTGCAACCTGTTAGTGTCAGTCAACTCATCCTATCCGAGTGATCAAATATGCTCTTACAAATTGTTGTTAGGGTGTCAAGTCAAATTTTTCTCATTTCAGTTAACCTTCAAATAAAAATTTGGTCATTGTCTGTTGTGTCTAGGTCACTACTCCTCCCTTCACTTACTCATGGTCTTCATCACTCATCACGATCATTTTCTTCTTCGAGGTATCATATCTTCATTTAAATGTCTTGGGTCATGAAATGGTTAAATTCTTCATTTTAGGTCATGGTCTAGGATTTCACTCCATGTGTCATCATGATACCATATGTCAAAACAAAAGCATGTCCATCATGTGATTCAGTGGGTAAAGGGATTTATCAGCTGAGGTAAAGAAAAATAAAGGTAAAGGTAATGTTTTATTTCAAATAAGACAATGTTGTAGTACACTACCTCGTCTCATCATTTCTCATAGGGACATTTTTTCTTCAAAATATGTTTCTGACCAAATGGAGAAGAATTTTACAAAAGTGAAAGAGGTTTTTGTCAATTATAGTCCAAAGCAAAAAAACATCCTTCTGTTTATGCACAGAAATTATGATTCGAGACAAATTCTCAAACTACATTTGCAATGGGAGAGTTGTTAAACTTCTAGATAGCTTGAATTCAAGATAGTTTTTCAGGGATTTGGAGCAGGTGTTGGCAGTGCTTAAGGACTCTATTATGTATCAAACATCATAATATTTCCAACCATACCAATTGCAACTCAAAAAATCTCTAGGAAGGCAGTGAAAGGTACTTTGTAAGTTGGCACTGCACTCTTGCCAGAGACACCCAGTGTTTTTGGAGAGACCTTGGGAAAATCAAGTTTTCTCCTTACTGGTGTGTCGAAATTGAGGTCTCCATATTGTAGTAGACTTCATGATATTTCCAATGAGCTATCAAGTTCAAACTTTGGAGCAGTTTAAGGCCTTAAAAAGTGGGTTGCAAGTTGGTGCTTCGTTTTTGGAAGTGGCACTGCATTTCTGGGAGAGGCGATGCACTTCTTTGAACTGCGTTGTGCTTCTATGAACTGAGTTGTGCGCAGGGAAGTGCTATAGACATATTTGGTAACTGCAACCCCAATCATATATTTCCATAAACCAAGGGCTTCTAAGCCCCTAAAAGTTTTGTTTCATGCCCTAAAGGAACAAGGTCACCTCATTACATCATTTCCCAGAAGTTCTCCCTAAAAAACTACTCAGAATTGGTCAAAACTGGACCATCTCACATGCTCCATGGTCAAGGTGCGATGCATCTCACATATTACACACGGGGGGTATGATGCATACTGAAAAGCCCTTCTGTAGGGTGCGATGGGCGAGAGTAGACAAATGGTAGAGGCAGTTTGCTAGGTGGAAACCTAGGGAATCTTCTAGAAACTGCTCATATGACACTTGCCTCTCTGAATTCACATAGGGATGAGTAAGAGATCATGAAATCTCCAAGTGGAACCAAGAACTATTAGAGAAATGACACTAATAAAAATCCCAAAAGCTAACTCACCCACCTGCAAATATCTATATATGGATCCCTCATCCTAGAGATCCAGAGGCTGGGAATTTTGTATTTTGTAAGGAAGTGTTGTTGGTTTCTCTATGCAACATTGTATTGTTGGGTGATCTAGATTTTCATGAGGTGAAGAGGGATTTCATGCTGGGAGGGTGGCACTGGGTTAGACCAATGGGTTGTAATCCTCTTTTCTACTTCTTTTATCAATAAAGCTATTTGAGTTTTCCTCCATATTCTTGTATATCTCTAAATCTTGCATTGATATATGCATTTGTATGGTTAATATACATCTGACCTTATATTGTTTATGGTTATAGATCTCTATGTTTTGATGGTATTATGCTACTTTGACTCTACAGGTGTTCTTTGAAGTGGGACAAGTGAGGAAGGAGTGGCAAAACTCTGTCAAAGGAAGGAAGAAATGAGAAAGGAGCCAAGCGAAAGACTAAGGTTGGTACTCTTTGCTTCTCTCTCATCTATTTCTCATAAAGGAAAACACAAGTAACTTTAGTTTGTTTATTTCTAAGAAACCTACCCGTCTTAGTGGAACTAGCAGCTCTGAATGGACACTAGTTTTCCTGGTAACAAAATGGCGACTCTGCTAGGGAGCGAATAGCTTGTTTGCTTGTTTCTATTTGTTTGCTTTATAAACTAAAGACGGAGCTTCAAGTTAAGCTAGCTATCCTTCGAACTGCTTTTGCTATGCAACTGAAAAGCAGATCAACGCTGCTTCAGTCAATATCTGGGTTAGTTTATGAACTAAACATCTGACTTGCAAACATCCTAAGTGCCCTGGTGGTAACTCAAGTAAACTCATTAGATTAGCCCCTGTACTTTGTGTTTATTGTCTATCATGAGCTTAGCCTAAATCCCTAAACTTAGCTGCAAACTGTGAGTGAAAACCAAGATCATTCTCGTCCCTGGACCATCTCACTGTCTCTCATTGGCAACCTCGATGCATCACACCTCCCATGTGTTGCAGGTGAGATGCATCCCCATTTCCCTGTGTTACAAGTGCGATGATTGAGTGAGACTATTTTTGCCTTCAGATTTTGGTTTTTTCTTCATTGTCTTCAGCTTTATTCAGTAGTTTTGTTGTCTATGATCAGTATATCACTGTTGAAACACTCTTCCTTTGCAATATTCAGCCTCCATTGATAAAGAATTGTGAATGTTTTTATGTATTTTTCATCCTTTACAGTTCTCCTTTGCAAACAGTAGCTTAATCGAATTGTCGTCTTTTGATTTGAAAGCGTTGCAAGTGTCGTTTTCAGTCAAAGAAAAGAGTGTTGTAAAGTCTTCCTCTTTTAGATAGTTGATTACACTTTTTCCATTGTATTTGATTTCAATCATCAATTCTTTGAAGTTTCGAAAGAAATTTTCAAATTGAAATTGAAAGCGTCGTCTTAATCTTCCTTTCATTTTTGAAAAGAAATTGTGGAAGTGTCGCTTTGAGAAAAGATAGTTCAGATTTGTACTTAGTTTTCTTTTTGTCATTCTCACATTAAGGAAACTGAAAAACAAATACATGCATGTGCATTTTCATTTAGACTACATGCGGAAATTGATTTAGGACAGTGCATCTTAGTGTGTGCTCTCTGCTCTATGTTGAAAGAATTTTACTTCTCTTTCCTTAGTAGCTAGGAGTTTCATTGCAAAAAGAAAGTAAACAACTATTTATCATCTTAGATTGCATATTTAGGAATTGTATATCTACATCAAGTGGTGAACCTTAAAGGAAAACTTCTTAAGAAATATCAAATATAAACTAAACCTCAATGAACATAAAAATGCTTTGTAACCTAACGCACAACATCTAGAAGTCTAGGCTAGAGATGTATTCCAACGTCGTAACGCCTGGTAACTATCATTTTCTTCGTAGGTTGTGTGATTCCTCCTCTTTGGTACAACAAGTGCTAGTATAGACTTTTGCTCCCACGTACCGTCTAGTATATATTGGGAGACCACAATAGGCTATATCCTTTATCCTTAGGAAGCTGTGTCTATCGCCCTATCGATCGCAATGCACTAAACATAGCATTTGAGAAGATTGACTGTCATACCTTAAAAATTATTCTGCAGTTTTGTGATTGGTTTGGTAATCCCTTTGTCTAGATTTCAAGAGTAATCACTTTTGTTCCTTTTCAGACTCCTTAAAAGAAAAGGTCCATCTGAGCACTTGTCACTTCAGGCTCATTGAAAATCGAAGGTGACTAGAGTCATCTTTAGCTTTTTCTCGACTCTTAAAAATTGAAAAAGCAAGTTGTGTCAAAGAGTCATAAAATTTATTTTAGTCGGAATAACATCACTTGTCCCTCGTTGGTCTTAGGTTGAGAAAATGAAGTCCACCAATCAAGGATTTCCCTTTGGGGAGAATCCTAGTCCCTTCTCCTCTTGGGGAGACGTTGGTGCACCTCATATGGCTACATTGTCCCTTCCAGAACTTACAATTGGCCTGCCAGTATGGCTTTTCTTAACCTCTGTCATTCAAAATGATGTGACTCCTAAGCAATCAAATCAGCAACCAGATGATACTAGAGTTACCCCCCAACCTTCTACTTAGTTTTTTTCTCCCTCTCCTTCTTCCTCTTCACTTAGTGAAGCTAGTAAAACTAAAAACCAAGTAACTGCAAAGAAGAAGAAAGGGAAGGAGAAGAAGAAGAAGCCAACGGAAAAAATGGGAAACCATGCATCCTCTGGCGAAAATCCACACACTGCACCATCCAAACCTAAATCTCCATGTGTCATTTGCAAAGGAGACCACTATCATCGAGATTGTCCTTGCATCCCATGGATCTTAAGGGACTGGTATCTGCGCTTGCACAATCTGGTGTCCTCAACCTCTGACGATCATGTTGAAAGTACATCGTCAACTAGTGAAAATGAAGTCAATGGAAAAAAAGGAAGATCTAAATTTCCTTGTAGACTGTGTGAAGGCGATCATACCCTCCACCATTGTCCCTTCCTGGATGAAGCTAAAAGAGTCTTGGATAACCATCCTGCTTCACCACTACGACTTCCTCTTGGATACAAGAAACTCTTGCCGAGTCCATCACTAGTTGAAAATCCGAATAACACACCTTTGTTGTCAGTCGAAGCATCTACCATTGAAGATAAACCCTATGAGTCCACATAGGACCAAAGTCAATAGGTCGAGATGGCAGTCGACCTAGTCTTGTCTTCAAAAGGTCTACCTTCAGATGATACAGTCACCAAAGAGAATGAGAAGGAAAACGTTCAAATTCCTTTTTTTAACATAGAATCCTATGAACCTAGGGGCAATCTACCCATTCCTTTACCGCAGGAAGGAATTTCATCAAAGATTCATCTGGCCGTCTATTCAATCCCTCCTCCAAGCAATCTAGTTGTTTCCTTCGATTGGAATCTACTAGGGAGACCCCGCCTACCATCTAATATACCATTCTAAATCATAGTACAAGATTATAGAATGATCATGGTTGGTACTATCATAGACGAAGCAGCTTCCATGAGTATCCTTTCCTCCACTACTTGGAAAGTGCTTGGTTCGCCATCGCTTCTGCATGAGATTCGAAATTTGTCAGGCTTCAACAAAGGAAATAGTCGACCATTAGAGATCCTTCCAAATTTGCTATAACTTTTAGAAGGAAAACCATTTATCTGAACGTGATGGTAGTCCAAGGGCCATTAGATTACAATATACTCCTTGGTCATGACTACATTTATAGCATGGGAGCTATTGTTTCCTCACTCTTTCGAGTGATGTGTTTCCCGTATGAAGGCAGAGTGGTCCAGCTCATAGACCAGCTTTCATTCCCTGGTTCAAGCATAGCTACTAGTAAAGTATTATCCCTAACTAGTCTTTTTGCACAAGGGATTTCTCATCAATCTCTAGTCCATCCACCTGATGAGTGCGAGTGATTCAGTGAATGTGACTAAACCCAGGGGGCATGCACCCTGGTCTGCTTTGGCAGGAAAACCTCAGATATAAGGTAGGTTTCTGCGTAGGATATATGACTGGTTTGACACACCCGTCCATTTAGGAAAATGGGATTAGACTGGAAAAGGATTCCCTCATCAAACGTTATGTGAGTGGAAGCTCCCACCATTCACCTTTGTCTATTTTGATGGGCAGAGCCAAGGAAGTGTTTTGTGTGCAAATTTGGATGGAACAATCTTGCTAATGCGAGAACTTCCATATGGTAACCTGGAAACTCCACTTCCCTTTATATTTGGGGGCATGCAAACCTTTTGCATGCAAGTGAAAAACGACCATTTATTTTCATAGTTTGTAGGCTTATTTTCTCAGTTTGTAGTCTCTCAACCCTTTAACCTCGTAAGGTGGTCGTTCCTAGCTTGCATACAAAAGGCTCCGAAGCAAAGTTGCGCATGGGGCAAGCTCCCTAAAAAATGAACCTACTAATGAGAGATATCCTTATTATATGACTGGCATGAGCATATGTTCTGCTAGAGTTCAAGCTCATTAAAAAATGAACCCACCCATGAGAAATGTTTCCGCAAAGTTCAAACTCGTTAAAAAATAAACCTAGTAATGAGCATATGTTCCCCCAGAGTTTAAGCTCATTAAAAAATGAACCCACTTCTGGTAAATAACATTTGTGATCACATTATTGTCAACTTTTGAGCCTTGATCGTGTTCTTACCATCACCTCCACTTTTTAGCCGATCATACGCCTCCACTTGATTGTTTACCCTTTTGAGGAACAACTGAGACGAGTGATTCTATTAGCCATCTTCTTTACACTGCCATGATTGAAAAGTTCCAAACCTTACCTGGAACCAGCTACTTCCCAAAAATATCACTCGTTCCTCAAAGGCAAGTCTCTATTAAGCTCTTTTTAGACTCATAAAATATAAAAAGATTGTCAAACAATTGGCCTCTCCATCTCATTAAAGTGATTGGAAGTGCCATCCCTCTTGTATTTTAATCTTTTTGGACCTGAGGGATCATTACACGAAAAGATCTAGCACTTGTCTTTTTTGGCTCATTAAAGTGATCAGAAAATTCATCCCTTTCATATTATTTTATACTCTTTTGGACTTAAGGGATTATACTACAAAAAAGGATTACTAGAGTTTCCTTTTCGTCTCTTTTCAGACTCTCTAAAATTGAAAAGGACCGAGTTATCTTTGTCATTAAACAGACAAGAGTGATTTTCACTGTCGCCAGGCTCGCTAAAACATAGAGACAGGTTTGCCCGAAGGGAAAATTATAGAAAAAGCATATGTTATCCTCCTCAAGCTTGACAAAAATAAAGAGGTACTGGTCAACAATGACTGGCGAAAATTTGGGAAGAAAAATTGAAGAACTGCAATTGCAGCAGGTCGCTCTTGAACATGACACTTTCACTCCATCACCATGATTGAGTCGGGTTGGGTTATTCCGCTCACCGATCACATCACCATTGGTCTTCCATACCATCCATTGTTGGGGTTTACGCTACCAATCCATTTCAGTGTCACTGATATGTTCAAGAGAAGTTGCTTAGAGAATTCACCAACCTAGGCAACATCTCATCCGCTATAATACCTTCACGCTTCATTCTTTCAAGACCGCCACCCTGAACCTTCTATCATCAGATCGTTTTGACCTCCACAAAATCATTTGCTCCGTTTCGTGTCATAGATGTGGGATTTATTAAGGCCCTCCTACAACGGGTCACTTCTTGTTGACATCAGCTCATTATCCAAGAAGTTGACTTAGGAACAACCATTTCAGTACTTTAAAGCTTGCATGCCTCAATGGTAGGTTTCTCACTTCCAGTGACAAGTATACATCGATGGCCTTCGACGGAAGGATTTTACGTCGTGTTCGACATCGACTCATGTATTCACACCACATGAATTGTAATGCAGTACCTTAAGGGTCATCATCATTATCAATGATTCCTCCCATGCCTATTAACAACTTACATCATTGGCTGGTAATCAGGTGATGTCTTCCCATTTTCGACATCAAAACATCTTTTCACATGGATCGACTTGTACTTCGAGCGAAGATTGAACGAGTTTGAAGACCCCAGATCTAGTTTCATCCATCCGAGCTGTGATATATTTAGGAAAATAAAGACATTAAATGTACATCATGGCTGCACAAATAATCGTCCAAGCTAAGGGATGATGGCTCTACCAGAATCATCAGTCTACCACATAGACGGTTGTCTGTCATATATACATGAAAATGAATTTATAAAGTTGAGCATGGGAATGCCCACCTTAGGTAGATCATGAAAAGTTATGAAGATAATTTTTTGTATTGTATCTTATTACAGGTCACCTTCCAGTTCAAAAAACCCCGCATCCTCAAGATAAACCAAGGGCTTCGAAGCCCGTAAAAGTATTGTTTCATACCCTAAAGGAACAAGGTCACCTGATTACATCATTTCCCAGAAGTTCTCCCTAAAAAACTACTCAGAACTGGCCAAAACTGGACCATCTTGCCTGCTCCATGGTCAAGGTGCGATGCATTTCACCTATTACACATGGGGGGTGCGATGCATATTGAAAATCCCTTTTGTAGGGTGCGATAGGTGAGAGTAGACAAATGGCAGAGGCAGTTTGCTAGGTGGAAACCTAAGGAATCTTCTAGAAACTATACATATGACACTTGCCTCTCTGAATTCACATAGGAATGAGGAAGAGATCATGAAATATCCAAGTGGAACCAAGAACTATCAGAGAAATGACACTAATCAAAATCCATAAAGCTAACTCACCCACCTGCAAACATCTATATATGGATCCCTCATCCTAGAGATCCAGAGGTTGGGAATTTTGTATTTTGTAAGGAAGTGTTGTTGGTTTCTCTGTGCAACATTGTATTGTCGGGTGATCTAGTTTTTCATGAGGTGAAGAGGGCTTTCATGCTGGGAGGATGGTACTGGATCAGACTAATGGGTTGTAATCCTCTCTTCTACTACTTCTATCAATAAAGCTATTTGAGTTTTCCTCCATATTCTTGTATATCTCTGAATATTGCATTGAGATATGCATTTGTATGGTTAATATACATCTAATCCTATATTGTTTATGGCTATATATCTCTATGCCTTGATGGTATTATGCTACTTTGACTCTACAGGTGTTCTTTGAAGCGAGACAAGTAAGGAAGGAGTGGCGAAACTCTGTCAAAGCAGGGAGGAAACGAGTAAGGAGCCAAGCGAAAGACTGAGGTTGGTACTCTTTGCTTCTCTCTCATATATATCTCATAAAGGAAAACACAAGTAACTTTAGTTTTTTTGTTTCTAAGAGAGCTACCCATCTTAGTAGGACTAGCAGCTCTGAACGGACACTAGTTTTCCAAGTTTTAGGAAGAGTATCTCAAAACACATTAAGAATCACCCAAATTCAAAATTTTATCTTGCATTCAATGTTTTATTTCTCTAAGCCATCTATCAAGTAAGTACAATCATTTCACTGAATCGTTTCCTTTGGAAAAACAAATAAATGATGGTGAGTTTAAATTGTCTAGGGGTGTATGAATTTCATGTTTTAAAGCTTGCAAATGGTGATTTTAATCAGCTAGAACATTCAAAACCTATAAAATTATATCCCATAGCTCTATTTGCATACAAATCACCATCTCATCCATCAAACAAATCATTTCCCTTCAATTTACTTGACCTTCTCACAAACCCTAGCTCTTACCTATCAAATTGAGTGGTTTCCCTAGCTAGGACTATGTTTAAATTTCTTAGCTCATCTATCTAATTTATTCCCCTTCATTTAAATTCCTAAGGATTCCTAAAACCCCTGTCCATATTCAAAAATTTCCCTACTACCATCTCCATTCCCTAACTCCCTCATTTCTCCACGTCAATCACTTATCATTTTTTTGTCCATTTTCCTATCATATAGGGTTTCAAAAATCAAAGGAGATTCTTCACCATCAAAGAAAATAAAACATCATACTGGGGAGAATATTCTAAGGTATGATCCCACAAATTGTAACAAGATCAATTCTTCACCATTCATAATACAATGCTTTGAATATGTCAACTGCCTATGGTTTTGTCAAAGAGTGGGAGAGGTAAGTTTTCATGAGCAACTCACGGATTTGACTGCCACCAATCTGAAAGGAGAAAAGGCCATTGTTATAGGGATTGATTTCATATTCTCATTTGATTTCATCTCTCTTGCCACATGGATAATCAGATGTTGAGGCACATGGCCCACCACTACCAAACCAGAAACATGATTTGCAACATCAAGCTCAAGTAAATGCAAAACAAACTAAATGAAACCCTAAAAGAAAAAAATGAGAGGGATAACTTGGATATTATTTTTGAAGCATCTATGAGAGCACAATATACCTCATTTGGCACTTCTAGACCAATTTTGGGAGTTTTTAAAGCTTTTTTGGTTTTTGGTGAAGTTTGGTGCAAAACTCAGAAATTGCACTAGTTACAGAAATGCAGTGCCTTGGTGCTGTGATTTTTCCTCAGAGCTTCAAATGAAAATATGCTTACATTTTTGGAAATATGGTGGCCTCCTCTCAAAACCCATTTCATCATATTTCTCAGAAAGGGCTCAAATTTTGAGAAAAATGAGAAAAATGGGTCAAAAATCAACATTCTACCCCTCTTTTTAACAAGTGTTGTGCTTTTGGAGACATCTTGGGAGAATCAGTTTTTGATGGCCTTACCATGGGTCATTTTCAAAAATTAAAGATGCTATGAAAATCATACAGGCAATGATAGTTTACCACTCTCTCAGATTTCATTTTTGACTTCAAAAAGACACCTAAAAGTGGCCTCAATGTTGGGGTTGCACTTCTGCAATTTTCTGTGTTTTTAATTAAAAATTTCCACTGTGTAATTTCTCAAATTTCTAGTTTGACTTGGTCAAAGGTAAGTTAATGATGTAGCTTCAGTAGTTCGAATTCTAGATGATGTAATCATGAATAAATTAGCATGATAGGTTTTTTTTATGGCTAATTAGGCCTCATAAATGAAGGAAAACTCAAATCAATGTCTAAGAGAAGATTTTGCTTTTGAACTTCTCACTCTCATTTGTTGGTTGAGACATTCTTGGAAACTATTCCACCACTTATAGATTCGACCCCTGAAGGTGGGGAAACTATTTTTTTTTATTCTATATGTATCATTTCTCATTCAAAGAGAAGGGTTGGACTTGAGAGGAGAGGACTTGTATCTTATGCTTTCACACAGTTAATCAAGGAGAAATTGCAGCTATTCTTCAGGAATACATGTGCAGTGAGTTTGAGATGTTGTTTTCTTTTTATATCAATTTCTTATGAATGAATCCATCTCCCTTAACATGATTTTCTCTCCTCAATGATTTTCCTTATAGTTATATAGGCATAATTCTTTATCTTCAAAGCTCTATTTATGTGGAAAATCATGTTTGTGTATCTCTTCTTCTAGATTAATGAATTCATCATAATGCATGCTCATTATGACTTTCTAAACGTTTCAAACCCTAGACTACATTCACCAAATGCTTAAATCCATCACAAGGCATTGCTATCTTGCTCCTCTTTATGCCTGCTACTACAAACCTTTGAGACCTTAACCTAATTTATCTTTCTCATCGTTGGTCCAACAACCTAAAAACCCTAAATTTTCAAAAACTCAACTAAAACTGTTATATCTAGCCTAAAATCCATCTCTCTTCCAGTCATTGACTGTGAAATCCTTAGAGCGATCTCGCTCTAGTTTAAAAGTGCTAGATGTTGAACTGAAAATGGTTTGAAGTTACCTCTTTCGATCTCCTCCTCATCCTGGGACATTATAGAGGCTAACATTTTGGCATCATTGCTGGGGAACAAAAAATCATATCTTCCCTAGGAAAGAATGACAAGGATCAAATTTGATTGTTGATGGTGAACAATGATCATACACAAGAAAGGTTGTGCATCTTTCACCTGGCAACTCCAGTGTCAAAGAATCCAAAGGTTTAGAACTTTCATGGCGACTCCACTATTCAAAAATCGGTAGCTTCAAGAAATTCTTGGTGACTTAACTATTTTCAAGATGGATTCAACTAGTCGAAGGTATGCTCCTATGAATCATATTCCTTGTATATATTGGCAAACATGGCTGCCAAAGTTTAAAGGTCGAGATGGAGAATATGCTAGTTTGCATTTGGTCAAATTTCATCTTCATATTCATAGATTAAACACTAAGTTTCTTGAATATTGTTTGATGAAGAATTATGAGCACCAGTATTGCAGCAAGAATGTTGCAACTCCTGGGGCTACCAACTTTACTTTATCAAGTGAGGGTGCATACAAACTTGGAGGTGACAGTGTTGTATACATAAGTAGATGTAATGGGTCCACTCTTTGTCACTGCTGAGCTAACGATAGATGACTAGGGTTTCTCAAACTAGCCTTATATTGTTTTATAAGAAGTTTGATTACCAATTGAGAAAGGGGGATTTTACCCTAATCGAGAGAATTGAAATATTTTCTACTGTAGTAATGAAATACTGAAATAAATGATTTAAACACACCACTCATCTAACTACTTGTTAAGAGATCTTGCTTCAGAAGAATCTTAAGCTAACATGTGTATAATTATAACTATCCTAGGCATGAAATCTAAGATAATCAAACACTTTACTGTTGTCCATATGAATGAACACAATAACCCTTTTTCCTTTTTGTCCTTTTTGGTGAAAATATGAATGCTAATTCTTTTTGGTGGTATGGAAAGTGGGATAGAGATGGTTGTGAAAGGTAAGATGGCTTGGGAGGAAAGTAGGGGTCTTCTCCTATCTTTTAGGATTCGTTTTCCACAAATCAGCCTCAAAAAAGGCCACTATAGGTCATCCTACATGATGTCCTAATGCACCTACAAGATGTCCTAATGCTCCTACGGGACCCCATATATTCCTACAGGATTCGGCCAAAATAAATATGAGTTATTTGGAAGGTGGTATAAGGCTTAGGGAAGGTGAATGATGGAAGATATAAGGAAAGGGAGTGGCTACGACTTCCTCAGAACTCAAACCAAAGTTTGTAAGATGGTTGGATTTGCTCAACAAACATGGAAAGTTGTTCTTGTCGAATGATAATTTGGTTGAGAGAATTAGTGGCTCTTGGTGATCATGGATGGATGAGGTTAGGTTGGGGCTACTGACATGAGATCTTCCTAGATTATTGAAACTCCTACAATACAAACATCACTGGCATTTACCCATGAATCATGTTAAACAAGAAAGATTTCCAATCAACATAAGAAAACAAAATTCAATTATTTAATTTCCTAGTTAATGCATGAAAATATTTGTATAATTTGGTGAAACGCAATGAGATCTAATACAAGGCTAGAAATATTAGATATAGCAACTTAAACCTATTCTTGAAAACTAAAAATATGTTGGCCTAACTAGCAGAAAACCCTAAATTTCATAAGAAATCAGAATTTGTCTTTTTGGGGCTGAATAGGAGTTTTTCCTCAAACCATGGTCCTTGAAGGGAGGAGTGAGGCCAAATCCACCTGCTATCAACCTTTTTTGTATTCCTTTATCTCTCTAAATCTACTGCTAAATCTATGAAAAAATGGAAGTAAACTAATCAAACTCACCACTACTTGCAATGAAACAATGCTAAAATCAATTCAACAATTAATCTATGAAATAACCTAAGCATACAAGTACAATAAGAGGAACCTCTACTTCTAGGGTTTGTCCCTAACCTAAGAGCTTCAACCCGCTAAGTCAACTCAGTGCAGGATCAAGGAAATGCTTATTCTCATTATCATATCAAAAAAATTACATAATAGTGTTTTGCCACAATCCTTTAACTCAAAAATTCTTAGTGCTCTTACATCAAAAATCCAAAATCCTAATCAGACTCTAGGCCTCCTTATTTATACAACTGAAGTCTCCATCAACTTCCTTAAATCCAGGGAGGCTTGGCTCCCAAACTCAAGATGAACTGGTTCTTAACACTCACTGGCTCGGTTGCCCATGATCTCCATGACTCGACTACTTGCAACTCCGAGCTAGTGTGATTTGATTGAGGGATATTCGAATGAGTGACACTTTAATGAGGAAGATCCATCCCCTATAATCTCTCCTTCTTGTCTTATTTGAGTTCATGTACCTTAATTAGCCAAAATTACCATGATTTTCTACCAAAAACCTATAATCAATGAAGATTATCCCACTAGACATAACATCTTACTTTTACTCATCTCATTAAGAAAAATATAATTAAAACATGTAAGGAATTATGATAAGAGTTGATTTTAGTAAGCTTGGAGGTGCATTAAGGTCCATATAGTTACCAAATGATGAGGCTCATCATCACCCCCTATTGAAAGTGTTTCTCATCCTCTCAGCAACTTAATCTATGTCCATGTCCTTCATTACTCTAGTTGGCTCTCTGACATCCCATGCTTCTATTGTAGTTTCCTCTTCCTGTGAATAAAATCTTGCCTTCCTCTCTATCTCTTCCCACTGATTTATTTCTTCTTCTTCTCTCCTCCTTCCAACATTCCTAAAGTAGTAGTGGACTATGTCTCAAGCCAATCCAGTTGACTTTTAGTCTTTTTAGAGCCTGCTTATACATGGGTGTTATATTTAGTGCCTCTCTCATTCTCTAAGGAGAATGGTATTCTCTAATTTTCAGGCTATGAGGCAAGGTGTTCCACCTCCTTTGGCAAGCTTGAATGTTGTCATCTCCTAGCAATTTGAACATGTCTTTAGAGTGTGTGACTGCTTGTCCTTATGCAGCAAGGTACCTAGGTGCAAGCTTAGGATCATTTGCAATGAGGTTGTGAGTGATGATGAAAGTCATTGGATTAGATTGTTCAGCTCTAATCATGAGGGATTTTCTCTCTTCTCTTTCCATTACCTTTTTCATCACTGTAGCTCTTGCCTCCTTATGATTCATCCATGATGCTAAGGCTATTAGTTGCAAGTCTCCTAGTTTTGAATTTGGGTCCCGCACATTCAAATATGTCAAGGCCAAGTTGTGTAGGTAGAACTCAAACATTTTTTCTCTATCTTCCAAGGTGTTTTGATCATAGATATTAATGAATTGTATATTCTTGGAGGGGCATAGTTCCTCTCTGTGGTAAAGTCTTTATTTGTAATTGTAGCCATTTTTCATTAAGATACAAGGCATAAGACTTTGTTGGCATCTTGCACTAGATTGCCTCTGAGGATAAACTGGCCATAGTTTCCAACTAGCTTTCCCTTTCCTGTAGTTGTCCCCTTAGCCATGCATTTTCTACTTCTAACTGAGCTTTCATCATTGCCTCTCTGTCCCTTATACTGGTCAGTTCTCTTCCCATCTCCTTCAATTTCTCCTCCATGTGGCCTACATCCTCCACTCCTTTTGATTTGGAAATTTGCATCCATCTGTGTGTCCTTGCCCTCTCTTTTTCAATTTCAAATAATAAGGGGATGGAAAAATTTTGTGGGATTACCCTACCTCCTTCAAAGAACCTGTAATAGGAGGTGAGTTTGGGCTATTGACTAGGTTCTCTTAGTTCTAGGTCTTCATCCTTTGTTTATTACTAAGTGATACCTTCTTGGTCCCCTTTTTGTACATCCTGTAGGTTTGACAGGGTTTCTTGTAGGATGGTCTTTGCTTCCCATAGGTTTGTCTGTGTCTCATGTACAATACATTTTACCTTTTGATGAGGATAACCTTATGACAAGCCTCCTAACACAAGTGATGGGAGATTTGGGATAAGCTTGTCCTGATGATCCTTCTCCTTGACTTTTCTTTAAATGGGCTGCCTTTTTTTGCTGCTTTGGTGAATCCTCAATGACAATTGGAGTTTTTTTTGGGGCTTGAGGTCTTCCTTTCCTAATCCTTTTTCTCTTTCTTGTATTTAAGTATAGTGGGGTTTTTCTTTGCGTCTTCCCTTTTGACTTGATAGGTGTACTTAGGGCAGTAAGAGAAGTTGTTGCCTCTTTCTTAGTGGGTTCGTAAGATACTCTTGGTGATTCTTCCCCTTATTTGTCTTGAACTATAGACCTTTGTTCTTCCTTTTGTTCTTTCCCCTCTTTTCCATTCTCCTGCTCATTCTTTTCTTCCTCTAGTTCCTCACTCTTCTCATCTATCTCTTCTTCTTTTTTTCTCTTTCTGCCTCTTCTTCATTCTCCTCTTCCTTTTCTTCCTCTTTTTCCCCCTTTCTTTCCTCTTCATTCTCCTCTTATGTTTCCTCTTCATTTTATTATTCTATCTCTTCTTCCCTTTCACTAGTAGTGGGGATTTTGTCATATTAAAGAGCTCGAATTGCCCCTCTTGTCTACATGCCTCCGAAGGTTTTCCAAGTAATAGGGAGTCTTAGGTTTTGTAGAGCATCTTCTAGGATGAGTTTGATCAACCCATGATGGGATATTTTTGATATTTACGCTCTTGCACTTTGATTCTCATGTCTACCATTGATTGAAGAAGCAAGTAGGGTATACTTAATCTATTTTGAGGAGCTGTGTCTACTCCAAATCTCAGTTCTTGGAGGATTTTAAAGTGGTATCCATGCACCACACTGTATCTTCCCTCACGTGATATGTATTTAATGAGGTGGTAACTAACTTCATTCCAAGGGTATGGAATGCTTCCTCTTCTGACCCATTTTTGTCCTCCATTGGCTCCTTCCCTTCTAAAAATAATTTCTTCTTTGCAAGAATGTTGCAACTCCTAGGGCTACCAACTTTACTTTATCAACCCAAGCTTTGTACAAACTTGGAGGTGACAGTGTTGTATACACAAGTAGATGCAATGGGTCCACTCTTTGTCATTGTTGAGCTGGCGATAGGCCACTAGGGATTCTAAAACCAACCATCTATTGATTTATAATAAGTTTGAATACCAATGGAGAAAGGGGGATTTTACCCTAATTGAGATAATTGAAATATTGCCTACTACAGTAATGAAAGACTAAAATAAATGCTTTAAACACACCACTCATCTAACTACTTTCTAAGAGATCTTGCTTCAGAATAATCCTAAGCTAACATGTGTGTAATCCTAATTATGCTAGGCATGCAATCTCAGATAATCAAACACTTTACTATTGTACATATGAATGAACATAATAACCTTTTTTCCTTTTTGTCCTTTTTGGTTAAAATATGAATGCTAATTCCTCTTGGTGGTATGGTAGGTGGGTTAGAGATGGTTGTCAAAGGTCAAATGTCTAGGGAGGAAAGTAGGGGTCTTCTCTTATCTTTCTGTATGCCTTTTCCACAAATCGGCCTCAAAACAAGCCACTACAAGTTGTCCTACAGGATGTCCTAATGCTCCTACAAGATCCGATGTATTCCTATAGGATCCGGCCAAGAGAAATAGGATTGATTTGGAAGGTGGCATAGGGCTTAGGGAAGGTGAATGATGGAAGATATAAGGCAAGGGATTGGCTAGGACTTCCTTAGAACTCAAACAAAAGTTTGTAAGATGGTTGGATTTGCTCAAAATACTAGAAAGTTGCTCTTGTGGATTGATAAATTGGTTGATGGACTTAGTGGCTCTTGGTGATCATGGATGGATGAGGTTAGGCTTGAGCTACTGACATGAGATCTGCCTACACTATTGAAACCCCTATAATACACACATCACTCTCATTTACCCATGAATCATGTCAAACAAGAAATATTTCCAATCAACATAAGGAAAAAAATTTCCATTATTTAATTGCCTAGTTCATGCATGGAAATATTTGTAGAATTTGGTGAAACACCACGAGATATAATACAAGGCTGGAAATAGCATAGATAACAACTAAAACCTATTCTTTAAAACTGAAAAGATGCTGGCCTAAGTAGAAAAAAACCCTAAATTTCATAAGAAATCAAAATTCTGTCTTTTTTGGGTTGAATAGGAGTTTTTCCTCAAACTATGGTTCCTGAAAGGAGGGCTGAGGCCAAATCCACCTGCTATAAATATTTTTGGTATTCCTATATCTCTCTAAATCTATTGCTAAAGCTATGCAAAAATGGAAGAAAACTAATCAAATTCACCACTTCTTGTAATGAAACAATGCCAAAATCAATTCAATGATTAATCTATGAAATAAGCTAAGCATACAAGTACAATAAACCTATTCTTGAAAACTGAAAAGATGATGGCCTAAGTAGCAGAAAACCCTAAATTTCATAAGAAATCAAATTTTGTCCTTTTTGGGTTGAATAGGAGTTTTTCCTCAAACCATGGTCCCTGAAGGGAGGACTGAGGCCAAATCCACCTACTATCAGCATTTTTGGTATTCCTTTATCTCTCTAAATCTATTGCTAAAGCTATGCAGAAAGGGAAGCAAACTAATCAAATATTATAAAAATTAAAACATATCAATATTATAAAAATTTCATAATTAATAAAAATAATAAAAATCATTATCATCTCAGCCAACTTGTAGGGTTCTCCAAAAATTTTCCATCCTCCATCTATTTATTTCCTCTCCGCTGCTCTTCTATCATCATCATTCTCTCATCCTGAAGATGGATCCCACTTGGTATTCGAAACGTCGGTTCAAAAATGATAAAACTATGGATTCTCCGGTCATTCATTCAAAAAAAAAAAAAAAAAAAACTAATCAAATTGACCACCTCTTGCAATGAAACAATGCCAAAATCAATTCAACAATTAATCTATGAAATAACCTAAGCATACAAGTACGATAAGAGGAACCTCTGCTGCTAGGTTTGGGCCCTAACCGAAGATCTTTAGCCCTCTAAGTCAACTCAGTGTTGGATCAAGAAAATGCTCATTCTCATTATCATATCAAAAAAATTGCATAACAGTGTTTTGCCACAATCCTTTAACTTGAAAATGCTTAGTGCTCTTACATCAAAAATCCGAAATCCTAATGAGTCTCTAGGCCTCCTTATTTATACAACTCAAGTCTCCAATAACATCCTTAAATCCAAGGAGGCTTGACTCCCAAACTCAAGATGAACTAGTTCTTAACTATCACTGGCTCGGTTGCCCATGATCTCCATGACTTGGTTCCTTGCAACTCCGACCTAGTGCGATTTGATTGAGGGATATTCAAATGAGTCGGGATTTAATGAGGAATATCCATCCCCTATAATATCTCCTTCTTGTCTCATTCGAGTTCTTGTGCCTTAATTAGGAAAAATTTCCATGATTTTCTCTCAAAAACGTGTAATCAATGCACATTAGCCCATTAGACATAACATCTTACTTTTACTCATCTCATTAAGAAAAAATATAATTAAAACATGTAAGGAATTATTAGAAGAGTTTATTTTAATAAGATTGGAGGTGCATTAAGGTCCATATAGTTACCTAATGATGAGGCTCATCAAAGATCTTCATGGCTATCTTGGAGGAAATAACGAGGAAATGGTATGAGATTTTACCACCTGCTAGTTTATATTCTCTAAAGGATTTTCATTCAGTTTTCTTTCAACATTATCAAAGTTGCAATTTTCCCTTATCAATGATGGATAGATGTTGTGAGATTTCTAAAAATTTCATTAGATTTCTTGAAAATTTGTATGGGAATGAAGAATGTATCGAAGAAGATATATTAGAAGCCCTTTATGATTTTTCCTCCCAGCAAGAATTAGCGGCTTCCTCCTTGGATGAAGGATACTGGGATCAAAATAGAGAAAGACCTATTCTTGATCTTGAAAATGAAAATCACCAAGCCAATGTTGATTTCTATAAAACTCAATGTTCTCCTCTATCTGACTATGAAATAGATCAGCTCTTGAAAAACCATATTACATCCCAACTTAAGGCGTGTTTGCAGTACTCACATAGTGAAGAATGTGTATGTGAAATTTCTTCCATTATTTAAAATGAAATTTGGGTTTAAATGATGATATTCATGAGACTGATGAAACTGTACAGGAACTTGTTGTGAGTAAGACAATTTGTGATGTAGATGTCCTGCAAGGAGATTAACCAATAGGGATTATTTTCTTTCATGAAGAGGATAGGGCTGACATGTTTAATAATCTTGAAGAATGTGTTTTGTTCAAAGGATGATTTAGAATATGAGTCAGAGATAGATAGTATGACAAATATAGAATCAGAGTTTCTCATGCTTGAAGAATTTACAGCCATCACTCAGGTAGTAGAAAGTCATACTTCCATATGCCTTCATATGGGTCAAAAACCAAGTATTCATTTAGATCAAAAGGAAAGGAGTACATGTATTTTTGTTGGATTTCAAGATAAGGTAACATTTTATATTTTTAAGGATCCTTACACTAATTTGTTGCAACCATCTAGGAAGATGAATTTTCTTGCATTTATGGATCATGAGCACATGTTCAATAGACAATTGGAGTGGCCAATCTTTTGGTTTTTTTTCCTCCTCAAAGAAAGCACGATCATGATTCAAATAAGTAGCCATTTGTTGGATTGGTTATATTGGAGGGATCATTTCACATGATTATCTATATATATATATATATATATCTTCAGCAGGTGGGCAGTTATCATCAAGATTGAAGCCCGAGGTGAAGGCCCCATGATCCCAATGGTCTGTTGCCATAAGTAAGTTCAGTCAGTTAGTCAGTCAGTTTTCAATTTGAGTTTAGTCTTTTCATTCTGACTCCATGCCCAATGAACAAGGCTACCTGGTCTACGGTGTTCTTTACACCTCCAAGGAGATCCCATCCCTAGCTGGAGCAAATGTTAGTGTTAGTCAGTTTAGCCTGTCACCAATGATCAAATATGCACTTACAAAGTGTTGTCAGGGTGTCAAGTCAATTTTTTGTCATTTCAGTGAATCTTCAAATAGAAATTTGGTCACTAGCTATTATGTCTACGTCACTGCTACTCTCTTCACTTATTCATGGTCTTCATCACTCATCATGTTCATTGTCTTCTTCAAGGTATCATATCTTCATTTAAATTTATTGGGTCATGAAATGGTTAAATTCCTCATTTTATGTCATGGTCTAGGGTTTCACTTCATGCTTCATCATGATACCATATGTCATGACAAAAAAATGTCCACCATTTGAGTCAGTGGGTAAAGGGACTTAGCAGCTTAGGGAAAGAAAAATAAAGGTAAAGGTAATGTTTTATTTGAAATAAGACAATGTTCTAGTACACTACCTCATCTCATCATTTCTCATGGGGACATTTTTTCTTCAAAATATGTTTCTAACGAAAAAGAGAAGAATTTTACAAAAGTAAAAGAGGTTTTTGTTAACTATTATCCAAGGAAAAAAAACCTCCTCCAGGTTATGCACAGGTATTATGATTTGAGATAAATTCCCAAACTACACTTGCAATGGGAGAGTTGTTACACTTCTGGATAGATTGACTTCAAGGCAATTTTTCAGGGATTTGGAGCAGGTGTTGGCAGTGCTTAAGGACTCTATTATGTAGCAGACATCAAAATATTTTCAACCATACCAATTTTAGCTTAAAATACCTCTATGAAGGCAGTCAAAAGTTCTTTGCAAGTTGGCACTGCACTTCTGTCAAAGACACCCTATGTTTTTGGAGCGACCTTGGGAAAATCAATTTTTCTCCCTGCTAGAGTGTCAAAATTACATTCTTGAGGTCTCCAACTTGTATTAGACTTCAAGATATTTCAATGATCTATAAAGTTTGATAATTTTAGTAGCTTAAGGCCTCCAAAAGCGGGTTGCAAGTTGGCGCTATGTTTATGGAAGTGGTGTTGCGTTTCAGGGAGCTGCGCTTCTGTGAATTGTGGTGCACTTTGGCATTGTGCTTCTTTGAAATGCATTGTGCACAGGGAAGAGTATCCTAAGACTCATCAAATATCACCCAAATTCAAAATTTAAGCTTGCATTCCAGCTTTTAGTTTCTCTAAGTATTTCATCAAGTAAGTATACTTATTTCACTCCCTCTTTTCCTTTGGCAAAACAAATAAATGATGGTGAGTTTAAATCATCTAGGGTTTGTATGAATTTCATGTTTTAAAGCTTGCAAATGTTCAGTTTAGTCAGCTAGAACATTCAAACCCTAGAAATTTCTATCCCATACCTCTGTTTGTATACAAATCACCAACTCATCCCCCAAACAAATCATTTCCCTTTAGTTTACTTCACCTTCTCGCAAACCCTATCTCTTACCTATCAAATTGAGTAGTTTCCCTAGCTAGGACTATGTTTAAATTTCCTAGCTCATCTCCCTCATTCATTTCACTTCATTTAAATTCCTAAGGATTCCTAAAACCGCTGTCCATATCCCAAAATTTCCCTACTACCATCTCTCTTCCCTAACTCCCTCATTTCACCACTTCAATCACTTTTCACTGTTGTTTCCATTTTCCTATCATCTAGGGTTTCAAAAATGGAAGGAGGTTCTTCACCATCATAGAAAAGAAAACATCATAAAGGGGGGAATATTTTGAGGTATGATCCCACAATTACAATGAGATCAATTCTTAACCATTCATAAGACAATGCTTTGAAGATGTCAATTGCCTAGGGTTTTGTCAAAGAGTGGGAGAGGTAAGTTTTCATGAGCAACTCATTGATTTGATTGCCACCAATATCAAAGGAGAAAAAGCCACCATTTTAGGGATTGATTTCACATTTCAATTGATGCCATCTCTCGTTCCATAGGGATAATCAGATGTTGAGGCACATGGCCTACCACTACCAAAACAAAAACATGATTTGCAACATCAAGCTCAACAAAATGCAAAACAAGCTAAAGGAAACCCTAGAAGACAAAAATGAGAGGGATAACTTGGATATTCTTGCTGAAGCATCCATGAGAGCATATTATACCTAATTTGGCACTTCTGGACCAATTTTGGGAGTTTTTTTAAGCATTTTTGGTTTTTGGCGAAGTTTGGTGCAAAACTCAAAAATTTCACTAGTTACAGAAACACAACGCCTTGTCGCTGCGTTTTTTCCTCAGAGCTCCAAATGGCAAGTGGCTTGCATTTTCGGAAATCTAATGGCCTCCTCTAAAGACCCATTTCACCATATTTCTTATACATGGCTCATATTTTGAGAAAAATGAGAGAAAGGCGTCAAAAATCAACATGCTGCCCCTCTTTTTGACAGGCACTGTGCTTTTGAAGATACCTTGGGAGAATCAGTTTTTGAAGTCCTTACCATGGGTCATTTTCAAAAATTCAAGATGTTCTCGAAACAAAATTGGCAACCTAGCTGACCGTTCTCTAAAATTGCATATTTGACTTCAAAAAGGCACCTAAAAGTGGCCTCAAAGTTGGCACTGCGCTTCTGCAATTTTCTAAGTTTTTAATTAAAAATTTCCAGTACGTAATTTCTCAAATTTCTAGTTTGACTTGGTCAAAGGTAACTTAATGATGTAACTTCAGTAATTCAAACTCTATATGATGTAATCATGAATAAATTAGCATGATAGGTTTCTTTTATGGTTAATTAGGCCTCATAAATGAAGCAAAACTCAAATCAAAGTCTAAGAGGAGTTTATTTTTTACCTTCTCACTCTCACTTGTTGGTTGAGAGATTCTTGAAAACTATTCCACCACATAGGGATTCGACCCCTGACGGTGGGGAAACTATTTGTTTGAGTCTATATGTATCATTTCTCATTCAGAGAGAAGGGTTGGACTTCATAGGAGAGGACTTGTATCTTATGCTTTCACACAGTTAATCAAGGAGCAGTTACAGCTATTTTTCAAGAATACATGTGCAGTGAGTTTGTGATGTTGTTTTCTTTCTATATCAGTTTCTTATGAATGAATCCATCTCTCTTAACATGATTTTCTTTCCTCAGTTATTTTACTTACATTTATATAAGCAGAATTATTTATATTCAAAGCTCTGTTTATGTGGAAAATCATGTTTGTGTATCGCTTCTTCTAGATTAATGAATTCATGGTAATACATGTTCATTATGGATTTCTAAATTTTTCAGACCCTATAGTACATTGACCAAACTCTTAAATCCATCACAAGACATTGTTATCTTGCCCCTCTTTAGGCCTGCTATTGCAAACCTTTGAGACTTTGTCCTAATTTTTCTTTCTTGTCCCTGGTCCAGCAACCGAAAAACCCTAAAATTTCAAAAACTCAACTAAAACTATTATATCTAGCCTAAAATCCATTTCTCTTCCAATCACTGATTGTGAAATCCTTAGAGAGATCCATCTTTGGTTTAGTATGGCTAGCTACTAAACCACAAGTGGTTTGAAGTTACCTCTTTCGATCTCCTCCTCATCCTATGACATTGTAGAGGCTACCACAACCCATGCTATGAGGTTGACTTCAATGCCAACCAACAATAAATCTACAAAACTATAACACACATCAAGGCTAACAATAACATGATGGGGTCAGACCTAGGGCATAAAAATGGCATTGACGATCAAAATGAAATGGTAATAGTGATATGTGACCTACCCTTATATGCCAATAAATAAAACGTACCTCAATTCCATTGATGAAATGGTACCTTCAAGAAAGAACATAAACAGATCACTCACCAAGCCTCCTACAAAAGTAAATTAGAATGCAAATTAGGAAGCCAAAAACCCTCTCAAGCCCAAAAATTAAAAATGGAATAATCTCTAAGATTCAAAAATATTTAATAAACCAACACATGCCTCCTCATTTGGTCACTGTGCTTTGAGGAAAAGAGAAGGAGATAACTTCCTAGATTTGGTGTGCCGGGGCAAGGAGGAGCAAAAGGAGCCAAGAGGGGATCATATTTGTTACACAGCAATTTGTCACCATCCCTGCTACCCGTCTCCCACATCTTGGAGGACTCATTTTGGGACCTATGAAAAGTGACATGGCCTACAAACACTTGCATTACATTCCTCTGAACATGAGCTTTATTTGCCCTGAAGACATCTCCTGCTGAAAACCCCTAAAAAGAGCTCTTTTTCCATTGGTGCGGTTCCATAGTGCAACCCTCGCACCAAGGGGACAAATCCTCCATAGAGGGCGCACCAATTGGTGCTCTGTCATAGAATCGCACCTATGCCAACCATAATCAGAGGTGTTTTTTAAGAAATAAACGGCGGAAGTTTCGTCCTAACAAATTCCTGGACTGCTATCTATCTTGAGTTGGGTGGTTTGGCTACGGATTTTCATAGAGAGGAAGTGGTTTTCCACCTCTCATGGAAGCTTCCTTGATGATATGGCCAATCCCATGATTATTGCTTATGACCCCAACTCCCCTTCCTCCATCTATAAAAGCTTGCCCATTTTCCTTTGCAAGCTAGTTCCAGAGATTCAGAATTGTCAAATTTCCAAGAGCTTCATGCTACAAGAGCCTTCTTGATTCCCATCAGGCCACATCCAAGCAAGGAGATTATTGTCCAAGAACCAAAGAGAGAGGCTTGTCCTTATTCCCGACAAGCTTTGTGAGGCATGTGCTGCTGACTACCCGCCAAAGGAGAATCCAACGTCAGAACTTTGGTTGTATTCCCCTTTGATTAATTATTAATGAACAACTATTGGTTATGGTTCCACTCTTATTATTACTTATGATGATGATGAGTTATGTCCTTTCTGACTGACATATAGTTGCATACGTTGGATTTCATGCTTGTGTTTGTGTCATTTCTTGTATGTGCAGGTGTCCATTCACAGAGATTGTGAGGATTGTGATCTGCTGGAGCAAAGGAACGGGAGCACCACCTCTCCCACAAATAATAGCATTGGAATCCAGGTAGGCCTTTATCGCCGGTCTATTTATTTGCAATTAGGAACTTGCACTATAGCGTTTGATGATTGTTGCTAGACCCGATCTAGGCTAGTAGGGATCGCCTCTGTCCGCAAAGGGGATTTACCTACTCAACAATATTCATCCAAGTAAGTCGATTTCATCCCTGTTTGGAAGAATAAAGCACAGGTTTATCTGGCCTTAGTGATTTTTTGAGAAATTGTTAGTTGTTTTTTTGGGTGAAAAATGTGCTCGATCACATGCACGGAATAGGTGAATTTTGACTTAAAGAGTCCATTTGCTCGCATGTTTTGGTGTGTGAGTGAATGTGGCCA
Organism: Pinus taeda; assembly: GCA_000404065.3. Classification (NCBI taxonomy): domain Eukaryota; kingdom Viridiplantae; phylum Streptophyta; class Pinopsida; order Pinales; family Pinaceae; genus Pinus; species Pinus taeda. The sequence goes on from APFE030402575.1 coordinate 41,950, forward strand.
ATTTTGCTTTGTTCCAAGGTAGTGACTATGGTGATTTTTGTTTTAATTCTATATTTTTCCCCAAGTGTGAATTCTCATGTGTTTACAGGGGCTTTCTCTTGAAATTGAATGACCATGAATAATATGTTTTACTTGTTGTAGCAGGATAAACCATGGTGGAATGGATAGAGGGAAACCATAGTGAAAATGACATTCAAGCAATCAGACATCTACCAACAATCAATGCCCTAAGGGATTGTTGTTTATTAAAACAAATTGTGATTTTTTGGCATGAAAAACCAGTCTATCTATATTCTTTCTAAAATCATTCATTGGTGGTGTTAGTGTTGGTATCTTCATCCCTCATTCAGAGATCAAATCGTCATGTTGCATTTCATATTAGGTGTCCCACTCGATAATTTGCATTCCGCTAGGCGCATGGATCATCTGACGGTAGTGGTTTCTCCTACTTTTTCCCTCATGTCATTTACCTGTTGATTCATGTTTGTTCATCAAAAAGCATATGCAATCTTATTTTTGTCTCAAAGGTTGCAAAAGTCTTTTTAGGGTTTCATTGTCATTTAGGTCTAGGATTTCATTAGGTTTTCGTCAAAAAGTATTTCAAGGTGTTCAATAACCACCAGTAGGCACATGAGGAGGTTCTAGCATCAATAAATTTATCATCAAGTGTTCAGAGATGTGTCTTTCCTAAAAACAGAGTTTTGAGGAAAAATAGAGTATTATTGTTTTTATTGTACAAAAATCATGTAATGTTATTTCCTTCATATGTAAATTACTTCCCCGGCAACCCTGGTTACTTTCCCTAGCCCTAGTAGCTCCAATCACCTGCAAAACAAACAAAGAACGGATCATTTAGTTCATCACAAAGCTAAAAAGAAGTGAAAAAGTCCAAAAACAGAGTTTCAAAATAAAGTTAAATTCCCAACATTATGAAAGTGGGTTTGATGATCCAAAAATTAAAAAACTCTTTGTTTATAAGTCATTTCTTCAAATTTCATAGTTCATTTGCACTATTGAGCAAAGCAAAGTTGTTTTGGTGAGCAAGTGAGGAAATATGGTGAAAATCGCTCCAAGACATTGGGCGCGGCACACTGGGCAGGAGGCCCGACGCATATAACTGGCGCGGCGCACTGGGCCTCAGAATCCAGTTCAAAATTGCACAGGCATGACTCATTGGGTTGGATGCACGGTGCACACAGCCAGGAAGCCCAAAAACTGCCAAACTTTCTCCAAAATTGTGCAAAATGCGTGGATTGTCACTTGTCCAAGTAGGTTGACCCTTTTTCATTTCTCTTCATCCAGATTTGATGGTTGTTTGATGGTGTTTTTTGCGTGGTGAATGTTTAAAGAAATCAAACCCTACCAAAGAAAATTGCTGCCTAAGGGTTTTGTATTGACTGTTTTGCTACCAAGCATCCCCTCATCTCATCACTCCCTTATCTCATTTTTCCCTTGATTTCCCTATTCCCCTAATTCACACACCCCTGTATTCATTAAATCCCCTCTCCCTATTCCCATTTCCCAAAGTCCCAAATTCAAACTCTCAAACCCTAGTCCCATACAAAAATTCCCAAACTACACCCTAACCCCTATTCCCTTAACTAAACCCCTCACCAACAGTCCCTAAATCCCTCACTGCTTTTCCTCGCCTCGGTCAAGAGACATCATAAAATCACCTATTTTTCATCAAGACAGTTCAATCACCAGCAGATATGGCATCGATCCTTCATATGACTATGAATAGGAGACCCACAGTGATTCACCAATAGAGGTACATGCACCCAGGAGGCCTCATAGAGGTGGCAAACATATTCGAGAAGAACCAACCACCCTTGCTAAGTTACAGGCCTGCCCACTTGCCATATCTTCTTTCCAACACCAGTCCTACTATGAGTTTTGTGAGAAGGTTGCTAGCATTTAGTTTTACCATGAGTTGGCCCGCTTATTTGTGATGCATTTACATGATGGTCAGGCCACACTAGCTGGTGTCACTTTCACATTAACACCAGAATCCATTTCACTAGCAACCAGTATTGCCAACATTGGAGAGCCATGGAACAAGAGGTAGCAAATTGACTGGCAGCATTATGAACCATGCATCAAGCCAGCGTTTTGAGACAGCTCAAGAGAGCATTTCCTTTTTGGTACCTCAGAGATGAGTATGCTCCTTTAATGAAACTGATCATGAAGTATTTCAGCTATGAGGGCCACTTCTCCCATTTGTATGCATATCATATCAGGTTGCTGATGCATTTTACCCGACTATGGATGATCAACATCCCTTCCTTCATGTGCTGAAATATCAAAAGGATGACCACTCTAGTGCAGCACAAAACTCCTCAACAGCAGTTCAACAATATTTACCATTTTCCTCTCATCAAAATTATGGTCATCCATCATCTTGGCTTACAGGGTATCACTTGGGAGGATTTTGTAGGTTTTAAACCCGTACAGAAATTACCTGCATACGAATTCTAAATCACAAAAAAATAAACAATGCGAGAGCATAACACAAAAAAAAACATATATGCACAGAAATTTTCCCCTGGATCCCAAAACCAGGACTACCATCTTGATTTTTCATTATATTCCTTTCAATGTTACAATACATATTTATACATGTCGAAGCATCCAATACCATGTACCGAAAACCATCACGTCCAATGCCATGGACCAAAAACCATCGCGTCCAAAAAACATGTGCGAAAATCATCCACAAAACTATAGGTGGGTCCGCCCAACCTAACATAGGGTCCAAAACCAAAATTTTACAGGGCACTGCCCCAGACCCCATAAAGTGGGGTTACGGGTACCCCTCAAACCCCCTGTTAACTATGTGGAAAGAATATAACACAACCCAACAATCTCCCACTTGTTGTTTTCTTTCCACAGGGGGCCACTGGAGAGCTTAGTCATTTTTCCAGCCCTGAAACGCCATTGTTTCTCTACACCAAGAGAACTTCTCAGAGCTCACAGATTTTGTCAATGCATCTGCAGTATTCTTCAAAGTGTCCACCTTTACCAGCAACACCTTTTTGTCTTCTATCATTATCCCTCACAAAGTGATACTGAACATCAATGTGCTTTGTCTTTGAATGATAAGCAGGGTTCTTTGCCAAGAAGATTTCACTTTGGCTGTCACAGTCTATCCTTATAGCTCCTTGTACTAACCCCATACTTGAACACAATCTCTGCAACCAAACTCTTGCTTGCATGAGTGGCTTGCCATGTATTCTGCCTCTGTAGTTGATAGTGCCACTACAGATTGTTTCTTACTCATCCAACTGACTGCACCTCCAAATAGGTTAAACACATACCCACTTGTAGATCTTCTCTATTCTAGATCTC
>APFE030402575.1:47878-70413 GCA_000404065.3 Pinus taeda
CATCGCATCCAAAAAACATGTGCGAAAATCATGCACAAAACCATAGGTGGGTCCGCCCAACCTAACATAGGGTCCAAAACCAAAATTTTCCAGGGCGCTGCCCCGGAACCCATAAAGTGGGGTTACGGGTACCCCTCAAACCCCCTATTAACTATGTGGAAAGAATATAACACAACCCAACAGATTTCATCTCTCATGAGTTTTTCACAACTCCTCAGGGACCTTCGGAGGCTTTGCATGAGACAAGTGGACCTTCTTATCAGCATGAGGGTCATGAGACACAAGTTGCCAGTATGCCGGTGTTTATCACTTATTAGAAGGGCAGTAGGTAGCTATTTGCAGCAACAAAGCGAGTACTATCTCCACCTAGGGTGGAAGGGGTCTCACTTCCGTCATTAGCACCATAGTTTTAGGACAAAGGCGAGAGACCAATGCAGGATGAGGGGCCTTCAGGTGAGCAAGACTTTATTCTTATTGAGGATGATGATACAGATGTGGGCCCGCAAAGCACAAATCTCAAAGAGATCATCCAAGAACAACAGATAGACATCAAGGCCTTTTTCCTCAAATTGGAGAGGGTTAAGTGGATTATAAAATACTTGGACCAAAGCAATAAGAATCTTGAAGATCAGCTGGTGATCATGGAGTTACAAAACATTCGGGAGAATCGCTAAGCTGTGCAAAGAAGGAGGGTGGAGTTCACTTCACTTGAGCAAGAGATCAATGTCAATCAGGAGTCTTGGCTCAAGAGAGTTAATATCCACTTAGAGAGATTGTTGGAGAAGGCCAACAAGGAGAAAAAATTACTAAGACACATGGCTTTCCATTACATGGCGATGAACAAGGTTTGCAAGGTGCGAATACGGAGTTTAAAGGCAAAATTGAAGAAGGCTTCAAATAGGCGAAACGAGCATGATTGACTTCGGATATTGGCTGAGGCTTCCTTGGCCCAACATAGCTCTTGATAGAGAAGACTCAGCCCAAATTTCAAAAAATTTGGAGCATTGTTTGCATTTTGGAAATTTTTGGCACAAAAACACGAAATTCTGCCCTATGCGCCGCTCCACGTGGCGCTCGCTTTTGCTAGGGGGCTCCAAATCACAAAAATTCAGAATTTTTGGATTTTGCATGGAAAATTGTGTTTTCCTACCTATGGCCAAGAAGTTTGGGCAGGTTTTGAGCCCTCAAAAAAGTAAAAAACACTCAAAAAATGACCTTACTGCTCCTATTTTGACACATAGGAAGATGTCTTGAGAGAATTGATTTTTGATAGGGCAAATGAAGGTCAAATTGAAAAATTCCACTTGGGTGGGAAATTATACATGCATAAATTTCCAAAAAGCATACTTGGAGCTGATTTGGACATCAAGAAGGCCTCCAAAAGTGGTCCTAAACAGGCGGGGTGCATAGAGGAAAAATTGCCCGTTTGACCAAGTATTGCTCTGTTTTTCGTCCAGTTTTGGCCAGTTTCACTTTTTCACTTTCTTAATGTCAAATTTTGATGTAATTTCATGTACATTGCTTGATAATGATGTAAATATGTCAAAATTACACTTGGTTAGGTAGATTCATCAGTTAAAAATTTGTTTGAAACTAAATGAATCAATTCCCTTGTTTCTAGAGGCATGTTGTTTCATTGCCTAATTTCTAGTTCCTAGTTTAGAATCAGTTGGATCAGCTCCTAAACATGTGAGCTCAACCCCTAGAGGCTAGGATGAGTTATGCTTGGTCTATATCTTGTGATCTTTCAGTCATTAGCATAGTTGGACTCTTGAGAAAGTAAGGGGCTTCATTGTACATTCATATCAGCATTTTGGCTAAGGAATTGAGACCAGGGTTTGCAGTACTCTTTGGGATCCCTGTGGAATTTGTTTTGATATAGTGCTTTCTTGTGTCTTTGTGAATTTATTCATGTGTTATGTATTTCATTTTCTCTTTTACTTCTTCTTGGCTAAATCAAACAAGAGTGTAAGTAGAATACATTGAGATTGCAGTGCTCTACTTGAAGTTTGCTTTAGTTTTTTATGTTTTCCACTATTTGGAGAGGTCCATGGCTTCCATTGCCCTCTCCAACTCCTCCTCTGTCTAATCCATCCATCTCACTTGATTTAGAGTGCCAAATACAGTTTCCTACCTTGCCCCATTGAGACCCCTGCAAGATTGAACCTCATTCCCTGCACCCAAAATCTACTTTCCTTAGAGCCCACAAACACAACATTTTATTCAATCAAACTCCATTACATTTATACCTAGCCTAACATCAGCAATAAAATCAGTCATCTCAAGCCTTTAGTGATCATAATTAGCTGATATTGACCCAAAGAGAGCCCTCTCCTGACTTGATAGGGCTAGCTACCAGGCTGAGCATGGTTTGATGTTGGCCCTGGATCCTACCTTTTCAGCTTGAGGTAAATCTAGGCTCTAACAGGTGGGATGTGGATACCCAACCATTGATTATTGGTCCAGAGTCATTCTCAATAGAGGTGGAAGAAATCTGATACACCACAATATTGTCAAGGCAATGGGGCTTCAATGATATTATTAAGGGCACAAAGTACTAGTGGAGATAGTTCATATTTTGAAGTGGAAACTTTGCAAGGAAGGTGTGTGAAGAGAGAAAGACAAAATCTATATCGAGGACATAGAGGACCTAACCTTGAAATATTTGGCATATACTATAGCTCGGGTAGCTTGCACTCAAGCTCCCCATGTTGTGACAAAACCACAGTTGGATCTGTGCATAAGACATTTAGAATCCCCCCTTTTCAACTGGTGTGAAGGAATGTTGGTGAATGTAAGAGCTCAACTGATGAAGATCAAGAGAGGTAGAAACCAAATCGGTGGATATGGGAGCTTGCTTATAATTTTCTTTTCTTGAGAATGTCTCGGTCATGAGACAAACGGTTTTGGATTATGTGGTCTATCGACTCCCAACTGAACCTCAGATGGTGAGGTGGTGTTCTATCATTCCCAAGGAGGACAGAGACTAGTAGTTGGTTCCTAGACACATATTGGAATTGGTTGAGGGAAGGCACATTGGTAGTGGATGACTATCGTCATGACACAATGGATTTCCAGGGAGATTGTTATGAAAGCATCTCACAAAATATAGAAAAGATAGATCAATAACTTAGAAATAAGCCTCTTTGATGGGAAAACCTCATTTACATTACACATATGAACAATTCTTGGATGATTCAAATGACACAACCTCCTTTCTATATTCAGGATTCCAAGAGGTCACAATATAATCAGATTTTACATAACAATATTAATGTAAGGGCACCACAATAACAATAGTGGGCTTCTATGGGGCAAAATAATAAAAATAAGGGGACTACACTAATAACAATGAGGGAATAGTGGGCTTCTATGGTGCACAAAAATAACAATAAGGGGGCTACACTAATAACAATGTGGGAATACACTAGTATTATAGGAACCTAACATGCCCCTCTCCTTCAAAAAAACATTGTCCTCAATGCTTGAGTAGTTCTGGACGCTTTGAATAAAATTTTCATCCTCCCATATCGAATCTTCCATGGGTAAGTTCTTCCACTTGGTGAGATGCTCTGAAATTGATGGATTTCGTAACTATCGAGTTCTTGTTTCCATGATTTCTTTAGGTTCCAATACGAATTGTCCTTCCTCATCAAGTTCCCGAAATATTGTTTGAACTGGGAGCTTGTCACCTATAACCTTATTTAAGCATGAAACATGGAAAACTCGATGCACTCTGGAAGATGTCAGAAGCTCAAATTTGTATGCCATAATAAAAAAAATTTGCAACACCTTGTAAGGACCATAATAGTTTGGTGATAATTTATTATCCTTCTTAGCTTGCTTGAGGGACATTTATTTGTATGGTTGTAGCCATAAACTTCTTTTGTTGTGATGTTGATTTGCCTATTGTTTCATTCTATTATGCGCCAAAGTGAGGTTATTCTTTAAGAGTTTGAGAACTTGTTGTTAATTCTATATGTGATCTTCCACTATTTGAACCTTAGAATTTTCTCTTAAATTTGTCATGATGGATGGTGGATGATATCCATAAAGTGTCATACATGGGGTCATTTTTGTTGTAGTATGGAAGGAAGTGTTATACCAACATTCAGCCAGCAGTAACCATTTGAGCCATTGTGTTTGTTTATCATATACAAAGCAATGAAGATATCCTTCTAAACATTAGTTTACTATCTCAGTTTTCCCATCTGATTGAGGATGATAAGATGAGCTATGAGCTAATTGAGTACCCATAAAAGAAAATAATTTTGTCCAAAAATTTCTAGTGAAAATAGGATCTCTATCACTTACAATAATCTTTGGGTTTCCATGTAGCTTTTGAATTGTTTCCATAAATGTAGTAGCAACTGTACTGGCTTTAAATGGATGAAATAATGTACAAAAGTGTGCATACATGGTAAGTCTATCAATTACCACCATGATGATACTTTTTCCTTCGGACTTGGGTAAACCTGTGATACAATCCATTGAAACCTCCTCCCAAAGTTGACTTGGAAAGGATAAAGGTTGTAACAGACCTAGGGTCTTAATTGTCTCAACTTTATTTTGTTGGCAAACCAAGCATTCTACCACAAACATTTGAATATTGGCTTTAAGGCCATCCCAAAAAAAATCCTTCTTAATCATGTTGTATGTTTTTAAAAATCTTGAGTTCCCTCCTAAAGGAGAGGTGTGCAATTCCAGAATAATATTTTGCTTGAGTTGGGAATTCTTACAAAGGTATAAGTGATCTTTGTACCATAATGCATCATTTTTCCAACTAAATGTATTAAGTGTACTAGGATTTTTCTGCAATTTTTGAATGGGTGCCCACACTTCTTTGTCATACTTCCATTCATCCCTCACTTCAGTTATCCAAACTGGTTGGATAATAAAAATGGCACAAAGCAATGGTTCCACATCCTCATCCTTTCTTGAGAGTACATCTACAACAACATTTTGCTTCCCTTTTTTGTAGATGATTTCAAAGTCATAATCTGACATCTTTGTGACTCATTTTTGTTTCTCCTTTAAATATAATCTTTGTTCTAAAAAGCATCTAAGACTAGCATGATCTCTTTTTACCTTGAAGTGCATTCCCATTAGGTAAGGTCGCCATTTCTTAAGTGCATGTAGTATTGCCAACATTTCCTTCTCATAAATAGATTTGTGTAAATACTTTCCCTTGATTGGATGGCTTTCAAAAGAAATGGTTTTTCCTTCTTGCATTAAAACAACACCAATTCAATTTCCTAAGGCATCACATTCCATAATAAAGGTTTTTGTGCAATCCGATGTAGCTAAGATGGTGTTTGGCACATTGCCTCTTTAAGATGCTCAAAGGCCTTAGTTTCTTCTGGAATCTAAGAAAATGCATCTTTCCTCAGTAATTTTATTAGAGATGCTTCTATTATCCCATAATTCTCAACAAACTTGCAATAATACCCTATCAACCCGAGAAATCCTCGCAAATTCCTTATAGACGTGGGAATTTTCCATTCCTTAATGGCTTTAATTTTGTTAGGATCTACCTTAACACCCTCATGAGATATAATATGACCCAGATATTCCACCTCTTGTACTCCAAAGAAACATTTGGAGGTTTTTTCATATAATTGTTTCTCCTCTAATAGCTTGAGCACCCTGTCAACATGTTGAACATGATCCTTCCAAGAATTGTTGTAGATTAGTATATCATCAAAACATACTAACACAAAGTTTCTAAGGAAGGGTTTGAAGATGGAATTCATCAAACCTTGAAATGTAGAAGGTGCATTGGTAAGGCCAAAAGGCATGACCAAAAATTCATAATGACCTTCATGAGTTCTAAATGTTGTTTTTGGAACGTCTTCAGTCTTCATTCTTATTTGATGATATCCTGAACTAAGATCCAACTTGGTGAAGTAAATTGCACCATTTAATTCATCTGATAATCCACCAATGACATGAATCAGAACTTTATCTTTAATAGTAAGCTTGTTGAGCTCCCTATAATCTAGACATATGCACAATGATCCATCCTTCTTGTGCACCAATACTATTGGAGCAGAGAAAGAAGTTTGACTAGGTTGAATTATACCCGCCTCTAGCATTTTTGCAACCATACGTTCCATTTCACTCTTCTCAGCATAGGGATATCATTAAGGGTTGATGTTTGGAGGAATACTTCCTGGAATGAAATGAATAACATAATCATGATCACAAATAGGTGGGAGGCCTTTGAGAGTCTCAAATACCTTATAATGATTTTCCAAGGCTTTTTGGAGGTCTGGAGAAATAGATGATTACGATGTTTGAACCTCTCGAGAACATAATTATGTAATTATGGCCCATTGTTCTTTCTTTAAAAGATTTGTCATGCTATTAGAGTTGATTATCTTTCATGGTTTCCCTGTGATACCCCTTAATTCAACTTCCTTTCCTTGCCAAAAAAAATTCAAGAAATGTTCTTGAAAATTAAAAGTTATTGTACCCAAAGATTGTAACCATTGGACTCCTAGTACAACATCAGCACCACCCATTGGAATTGAAAGCATTGGACTATTAAATACATATTCTCCCATGGATAGCTTAATATTATGGCACTTTCCAGAGAAATTTATGGTTCCTCCATTTGCAACCATCACTTAACGCTCTGGTTCTGGATATAGGAAGCAATTTAATTCCTTTGCTATCTTACAATCAATAAAATTATGGGTACAACCCGAATCAATCAACACTATTACTTTTTTCTTCTTGATATGTCCTTCTATCTTGACATTTTGAGGAGTGATAAGTCCTAGGAGTAGTTTACAAGATATGGTTAGATTCATTTCTTCTTTCTCTGTGGTTGATTCTTGGTGTATATCCTCCTCTTTTGATGTTTCTTGTTGCATTTCTTCCTCCTCTTCACAATCTATGTAGAATAATTTCTTCTCAGCACACTTATGACCTTTAGTGTATTTTCTATCACCACTGTAACAAATCCCTTTTGTTCTTTTTTCCTCCAATTGTTGTGGTGTCAATCTTGTAGGTTGTAGAAGACTAAGACCAGTAACACTTCCATCTTTATAGTTATGATTGGTAGACTTCCTTGTTGCCATAATTTTTCTTTCAACTTTTATTACCACCCTGAATGCCTTCTCAAAGGAATTAGGTCCCCAAAGGTGAACCTCATGTTGGATGTTATCTTTTAAATTCCCTATGAAGACATCAATCCTAAGCTACTCTGGAATATTAGTTTCCCTAGTATCCAATTTTTGGAAGTCTTCAATGTGCTCTGCCATTGAACCCTTTTGAATTGGCTAAAGAAGGTTTTGCTCTTTGTATCTTCATAGTGTGTTATCATTTCTTCCTTACAAATTGACCAAGTGAAAAATGGTTTACGAGAATAACACCATCTATATCATAAAAATTGGTTGGTTTCTAATTATAAAGATCCAATACGTACCTTTTGTGAGGGTTTCACATCTTGTAGATCAAAATATTTCTCCATCTTTATTATCCAAGTTACCGGATCCTTGCCATCAAACTTCCTCATCTCTATCTTTGGAATGTGGTGTTTCTTAAACCCCAAATTGGAGTCTTTAAGATCAAAATTGATATTTTTTGTGTCTTCATCATGATTTTCATGGATTTCCTTGTCACCACTAGGATGCATTTCTTCTAGCAACTTTGCTAAACCTTCCTTCAACTCCCCTATCTTGACATTCATCATTTCTTTCATGTCTACTTTTAAACCATCATTCAAAACTACCACATACCACATCCCTTTTTATACCTTCTATATTAGCTTCCATTCCATTCTTCAAACCATCCATCTTAGCTTCTGTTACTTTTTGTGAGAGCGAAATTTGTTGCACTAGGCCGTGTAATTTTGATATATCATGTTCCATTTCTTCCTCTTCTCCATGCGTCATAGTAAACCACAATCCCTTAGGGCATTGATTGTTGGTAGGTGTCCCATTTCTTGAATGTCATTTTCACTATGGTTTCCCTCTCTATATTCCACCATGGTTTCTCCTACCACCAGCAGTAAAACATATTAGCTATGGCCATTCAATTTCAAGAGAAACCCCCTATAAACACATGAAAATTCACACTTGGGGAAAAATATAGAAAATTGAAAAAAAAAAACACCATAGTCACTACCTTTGAACAAAGAAAAATTGGCCGCAGCCACTCACACACCACGACATGCGAGCTAATGGGCTCTTTCAGTCGAAATTCACATATTCCATGCATGTGACAAATCACATTTTTCACCCAAAAAAATTAACAATTTCTCAAAAAATCCCTATGGCCAGAGAAACCTATGATGTATTCCTCCATAGAGGGATGAAATCGACTTACTTGGATGAAGATGCTCCCCTCTTGGCTCTTTTTTCTCCTCCTCACCCTGGCACACCAAAGGTTGGAATTTATCTTATTCTCTTTTCCTCAAAACACAATGACCAAATGAGGAGGTATGTGTTGGTTTATAAACTTTTTTGGCATCTTAGAGAATATTCCATTTTTTATTTTTGGGCTTGAGAGGGATTTTGGATTCCTAATTCTTTGTCTAATTTACTTTTACATGAGGCTTAGTGAGTGATATGTTTATGTTCGTTCTTGAAGGTACCATTTCCATCAATGGAACTAAGGTACGTTTTATTTACTGGTATATAGGGGTAGGTCACGTATCACTATCACTATTTCATTTTGATTGTCAGTGCCACTTTTATGCCTTAGGTCTAACCCAATCAAGTTGTTGGCATTGATGTGTGTTGTAGTTTTGTAGATGTATTGTTGGTTGGCATTGATGTCAACCTGGTAGCATGGGTTGCAAGAGAGTTGGTTAGTACATGTATGTTTGGCTACATGTGGCTTGTACTTGGTTGATGTGTTGCATTGGTTTAGGCATGTCTACTAGCATGGAGATGTGTTGATGGATCTGTCATTTGTAGGTGTTGCATACAAAGTGTGAGAAGAGGATGTCATGGTCCTCATGATCATTTTGTTGCATACAGTTGGATGTGGTGAGGTGTTTGGATATACATTGGTTATGCATATGATTGTTTGGTTATACAGTGTTACCAAGGAGGGTTCCCATGGTATTTAGTATAGAAGCTAAATGGTTTACCCTGGTATTTGATTGAGAATGAGAATAGTATTAGAATGGTACATGTAATCCTGGTATTGGTATGAGTGTGGAGCAAGTTGTCACATGATATTACCTTGGTGCAGATAGTCTTGGTATTGACATAATCAAGGTATTTTCTTGTGGTATTAGTTTGGAGATTACCATGGTACATGTGTCCTTGGTATTGACATAAATAAGGTATTTACCCATGGTTTTGAGTTGGAGATTACGTGTAATGAAACCAGCTCACAAAAATATAGAAAAGATAGATCAACAACTTCAAAATCAACCTCTTCGAGGGGGAAAACTCCTTTACCTTAAACAAATGTGCAACTATTGGATGATGCAAATGACAATACCTCCTTTCTATGTACAGGAGTCTAAGTGGTCCCAATATAATTAGTGCCTACATAACAATAATATTGTAGGCGCATAACAATAACTATACTCGGCTTCTATGGGGCATGATAATAACAAGAAGGGGACTTCATTGGCACAACAATACCATAAGGGGGTTGCACTAATAACAATAAGGGGCTACACTAGTACTATAGGGACCTAACATGCCCCTCTCCTTCAAAAGGTGTTTTCATCAATGCTTGATTAGTTATGGATTCTTTTGTATAAGATTCTCATCCTCCCATGTGGAGTCTTTAGTGGGTAAGTTCTTCCACTTGATGAGATACTCTGAAATCAATTGATTTTGTAGTTGTCGGAATCTTGTTTCCATGACTACTTTAGGTTCAGATATGATTTTTCCTTCCTCATCAAGTTTCGACAATATTGTTTGAACTAGGAGCTTGTCTCCTATAACCTTGTTTAAGCATGAAACATGGAAAACTGGGGGCACTTGGGAGATATATGAAGCTCCATTTTTTATGCCATAGTACCAATCTTTTGCAGCACCTTGTAAGGACCATAGTACCTTGGCAATAATTTATTATCCTTCTTATCTTGCTTGAGGGAGTTTTGTTTATATGGTTGTAGCCGTAAAAATACCCAGTCACCTATATCAAATCTTCTTTCATTGCGATGTTGATCTACCTGTTGTTTCATTTGATTTTGCGTGAAAGTGAGGTTATGTGTTTTCTTCTTGATATGTCCTTCTATCTTGAGAGTTTGAGGAGTGGTAATTCTTGCCAATGCATTACAAGATATGGTTGGATTCATTTCTTCTTTCTCTGGGGTTGGTTCCTGGTATATAGCCTCTTCTTTTGACGTTTCTTGATCCTTTTCTTCCTCTTCTTCATAATCAATGTAAAAATAGTTCTTCTCAGCACACTTATGACCTTTAGTGTATTTTCTATCACAACTATAACAAAGGCCCCCTAGCAAGGATTTTGATAACAATGGTAAAAAAAAAAAAAAATGTTTGGAATGGGTACAAAGTTACTAACACATAATAATTGATGATATGTAGATGTGGCGCCTACACACCCTGTAGGGTATTCTCTCTTAAGGAGACATGTACCACCTAACCAAGCCCCAACAACACCTGCGACAGAGATAGAGGACAAAGAGAAGGAGTTGTGGAAATTCACTCGCAATGTCAAGGGCTTACTTTAGGTGTTCCTCTGAGGAGTATGGAAGATACCCCTCAAGATTGGTAGAGGCATATAGTTGGTGTCGATTCATCCCATCATCAGACCCTTCTCCGCCACATTCTGAATGCATTCTTATGTTATCATGAGCACCAGTTAGTGTATGGAGTAGTATACGGGTGTGTGTTTTTGATGGATTTACATATGTATAGAATAGTAGTCAAGGCCTCAGTTGCCAAGTTTTTGAACTATGTACTCAAACTTTTTTATGTATAGCAAAATGACGGCCTCTATGTGTTTTTTTGTAAATAATGTGTATTTACAATGAATGTTTAATGTATCATGTGCATGGTTAAAACTATTGATGTGAAAAAATCCAATTTAACACATAATTAGCTAACAAATCAACCAATTGGTTTTGGTCTCAAGGAATATGAAAATAATCAATATAATCAAATAAACATTCCAGGAGGTTTACCCATAGGAAATAGTGTAAGAGAGTTGATTTCCTTAAAAATTAGAGATGGTTGAGATGAGACGCAATGAGCTAAGAATCAAGCTAATCCATTAGCTTGTGTATGCCAAAGTGATTGGCCTTGGTAAAGAGCTCAATAATGACACTACATTTAGTTGCATTGTTTGTGGAAGTATGAAGAAAAATAACCCTAGAAATCACAAGCTCATTAGTGGGTGAAAAGAGGAGCCAAGCAATGAAAGCAACATTTTGATTGTAATGGCTTGCACCATTTGCAAGGCCTATATAAGGACGTGAGGGTGTTTACATTTGTGCATCAAATATCAGACACATGAATTAGACACAAAAACTGTGGGAAAAAATCTAAAGACAAGTAAAGAAACAAATCACATGCACACTTACATAGAATATGTACAAGCACGACACAACTGAATAGGTCACGCTAAGGTGTTCCCAGAGCCAGACATGCCAAGGATTTCCATACATGAACTCATGGAGGAGTGGAGGTACCATATGGCACACCAATGTGTGGCCATGACAAAGGAAGTCAAATTTCCCAATGTGGAAATTTTTACCATGCCATGGACTTTCTAACATAGTCATTTTCTCAAAATTAACCTAAGTACATAAGGGAGCATCAAGGCATAAAGGGGGTACAAGACAATTGTTGACAAGTAGAGAGAAGTTGGAAAATTCATGTGCCAGTTTAATGTTAGAAACCAAATACTTGACTTGGTCCATCAATGGCATTTCCAGGGAAGGCCTAGGAGATGACCCCTGGGTCGATTCAAGATTTCTGTTACCAAGTTCTACATGTTCCGCATCAAGGATGTAACACCCTCCTCCCACATCTACCCAAGTAGTCGGCCAACTGGGCTAAACATGTGATGATAAGTTACTATGATATGATTCGACTCCCTATGTGTCAATTAAGGAAATGAACCTAACGGAACATGTCACATGGACCTTCCACATGAGCAACAGAACTCCCAAGAGACATCCTAACCACTCAAGTAACCAGCCCCTAAGATCAACTAAAATTTTAATGCATCAAACCCCTTGACGCTCCCTTGACATGGACTAGGGTTCATCTAGGAGGCTCCAGACAGTCCCACAACAAGGGAAAGGGAGCATCTGAGGAAATTTTTCCTAAGTGTTGTGCCTAAGTCTCTAGTATCTGGGCCACTTTTGTAGGCCTAGAGCCCAGGTCACTGCCCAGAACTCAATTACACTTTCAGAAATGAATTTACCCAACAGAACAATGATACATTTGCAAAAAAAAATTCAAGTACTATACTAGACCCCTAGTAACCATAATAGGAATTTCGTCAAACATGAAAGCTACAAGTCTTAACAACATAACTAAGCATAGGGTCTCATACTTATCTCAGAACCGCTAAGAAGTGTTCATGCCTCAACACATTAGGTACAATTTCATCTATTATACCATAGACACATTGTTAGTTCATTTACAAGTAAAAACATGATGAGGGGTATACATAGCCACTGTCATAATACATGTTCATAACCAGCATAATAACAATAAAAATACCAAGGAAACAACAACCATATAATCCACATATAAACCAATATAATACTCATGAATTAACAAGGAGAAATAACCTCATATTAATGATGTGAAGGCCAAATGTCTCTTCATCCAGTCATCCCCGCGCCATATTCCAAGCATGAATGTGGGATCTCATGGAAAAATCCATAAAAACCGAACAAGGGCTTCTAGAGGCCAAACCACCTCAACCCATCAAATAGTCATTCCACCTCATGGTCATACATCACAAACCATGACCATATTGGTATCTACCTTTCTAGGACTCCAGACCATTTGTTCCAAACAAGGCTTCGAGGACTACTAACTAAACCCACAACTTTCGCCAGGCTTCCATAGCGTTTTTCCAACCAGGGCTTCCCCTTCTAGTGCTCAAGAGCATTTGTTCCAACCAAGGCTTCCAAGACTAGTAACTAAACCCACAGTTGTCACCAGGATTCTAGAGAATTTCCCTAACCAGGGCTTCCAGGACTAGTAACTCAACCCACCAAGGACTGCTAGAGTTTTTGTCCAACCAAGGCCTCTAGGACTAGTAACTCAACCCACCAAGGACTTCTTCAGCTTTTGTCCAACCAAGGCTTCTAGGACTAGTAACTCAACCCAAATTGTTAGAGGGATTCCAGAGCGTTTGTCCAACCAAGGCTTTGAGGAACTAGATACTCAACCCAAGCTAAAGGAAACATGGGAACCAACTAGAAAAAAAATAAATAAATAAAATAAAATAAAAAATTAGCTCACAACACCATGTCTATCATTAAAATGGAAAGGCAAAGGAAATCAACTATTAATCTAGGGAATCCTTTGTGCCAATGACATATCACGACCAATAAACCACATGCATATCCCATGCATGCCAAAACTAGTGAGGAAAATATACATACAACTTAGTAACTACAAGAAAAATGCATTGTAGCTACTAATCCTGATGTCGTCTTGCACTTTATTGCTCTTCCTTTGCCTTCTTTCTCCACTCAAATTTTGCCACACTCCTCCAAGAGTGCTCCAAGAAAACTATAAATGTCTAAAAGTATGAGAGAGAGAGAGAGAGAGAGAGAGAGAGAGAATAAAGAGAGAACTCCAAAACTGAACTAACAAAAGTCTATGAACTGATCCTCCAATGCCTTTTTATTAATGAGGCCTTTATTTTATTCATTTTCCATTATTTTCCTTCATTTTACTCCTCACATGCAACCTGCAACCTTTCACCTCCCTTTTTTCCTAATTTCCATTATTTTCATAAATAAATGTTCCAAAATGCCACTTTTCCTTTCCAAAGCCTTTGCCATTTCATTTTCCAATTTCCTTAGCCATTAATAAATCACAAGTGATCCCCATCACTATGATTTTTCCAACATTCAACCTTGAATACATGTCCCATGACCTTGGTAAATATTCTTCCTTTATTAACTTTTACATGGATTTTGACCAGGGATGTTACATAACCCTCCCCCTTGTGAGAACATTATCCTCGGTGTTCAACAACACCTACAATCAACAAGGTTTTTGTAAGAAACACATACTACCCATGAAGCTTTCTAACATATCCCATTGCAGTATTTACAATGATCATCCTGGTTAGTAGAAAACCAACATGACAACATAAAAAGTATAACATCATAATGACATTACACCCATACCTCTTATTGGAGATTTATAAGATAGGTCATGGCGGTATTTACATCCATATAGATATGTACATATATTAAACATCCCCAAAACATGTACCAAAAACATATACCAAAAAATTCACTCAACCAGCGAATAAGGAAGGATAATAGATGGCATTTGATCCGCCAGCTCCCATGTAGCTTCATTGGGCCCAAAGTGCTTCCATTATACTTTACCCTACTTGATTGCTCGATAACATCTTTCTCTACAAAATGCACTACGGTTTTGGCTAGAATTCTCCTTTTGGCTCCACCTACAATACAAACCAGTGAATCACTCAATCAACATCTTTAACATACTTCTTAAGAAATGACACATGGAAAACATCATGGAATTTCATTGTCAGATGCATTGTAGGTTGACAGGATATTTCCCAATCCTCTCAATAATCCTAAAAGATCAATTAAACTGGGGTGCTAGCTTGGCACATGATCCAATTTGTAAGGATCTCGTCTTCGTTTTTATGTGTAAGTACACCTGTTCCCCAACTTGGAACTCCTCGAACAACCTATTCTGATCTGGATAGCTCTTCTACCTATCTTATGCTTCTTTCAAAGTCTTCTTCCCTACTTTTATTTCCCACACCATGTCTGCCAACATGTCTGGTCCAATCAACACCTTGTTAATTACTCCAACTGATGGAAGTATTACAACTTCGCCCATATAATGCCTCAGACAGACTCATCCTCAGTGATTCCTGGTCCCCATTGTTGTAAGTGAACTCTACCAGTAGAAGGTACTCTTCCCACTTCCATTGTTGATGCATCACATACATCCTCAACATGTCCTCTAATATCCCATTGACCCTCTCTATCTTTCCATCTATCTGTGGATGATAAGTTTTGTTGAAGGCCAACTCTGTGTCGAAACCTACAACTAACTCCTTCCAAATCTTAGAAGTGGACTTCACATCCCTATTTGACACAATCTTCTTTGGAACTCCATGCAATGTGACCACATCGCTCATGAAGCCTTGTGCTAGCTGATAATGTAGATTTCACTTAAATGAAGTGTGTTACCTTTTTCAACCTATCCACCACTACCATGATGGAATCATGCTCTCTCATTATCCTCAGAAAACTTGTGATAAAGTACATGGAAAAGACCTCCCATTTTCACTCTAGAATTAAAATTGTCCATATCACTCCACATGGATGGTTACACTTTTCCTTCACCTATTGACAATCCAAGCACCTAGCCACAAACTTTGCTACATCTCTCTTAAAACTCGGCCAATAATAGAATTTCTTCATTGTTTTCAGCGTCTTATGATAACATGGGTGACCTGAATATGTTTTCTCATGAAAATCATGCAAGATCACCTTTTTGAGATCATTGCTATCTGACACATATATCCTATCCCTAAATTTAACCAATCCATCTACCGTGAGATGATAATACACATCCTGTTCACCTGCATTTGTGATTGTACCTATACCTGTACCTGTACCATTACCCATACCTGTACTAGTAATACTACATGTACCTATACATGTACCTGTACTCTGCTGTAACTTGTGCACAATATCCATATACATTTCATCCTGCTGACCTACCTACAAGATCCTATCCTATAAGTATGTCCCATAGGATCTCATAGAAACTATGTGATTTACCTATGTCTAACTGCAAAGAGAATTTTCCACCTTGTTGTCTTTACCTTCGACATACCTGATCTCAAATTCAAACTTACTAGTCATGGCCAACCACCGAGTCTGCCTGCCATTTATATTTGGTTTGTCCAATAGACACCACAAATCACTAAGATCACTCATGAATACAAACCTCTTGCCAAGAAGATGGTGCCTCCACATCTTCAATGCATGTATGATCACTACCAACTCAATATCATGTGTCAGGTAGTTCTTCCCACTCTCATTTAGTTTCTGTGAGTCATAGCATACCACATGTCTATCCTGCATAAGGACTCCACGAAGACCTCTCTTGCAAGAGTATGTACATACTACAAACTCTTTGTCTGATTTGCAATATTTAACACTGGTGCATGTGTCAAAAATTGCATGAGATTCTCAAAACTAGCCACACACTCCTCTATCCATTCAAACTTCTTACCTTTCCTTTGAAAAGATGTGATAGGATAAGAAATTTGTGAGAACTTCCTAATGAACCTCCTGTAATAACCTACTAACCCCATGAAAGATCTCACCTCATCAACATTCCTGGGAGCTACCCACTCCATGATAGCTCTTACCTTTTCTAAGTCTAATGCTATGCCATCCTTGGAAACCACATGTCACAAGTAGTGTACCTCAGTCTAAAATAATATGCACTTGTTGAGCTAAGCATACAATTTATGCTCTCTCAATTATCAACACTGCTTCTAAATACTCGAAATTCTCTTCTCCATTTTTTGAATATACCAATATATCATCAATGAACAAAATAACAAACTTATCCAAATACTGACGCAACACATTATTCATCAAGCACATAAAGGTAGCTGGAGCATTAGTTAAACCAAATGGAACTACAACAAACTCATGATTCCCATACCTGGTCCAGAAAGTTGTCTTGTAGATGTCCTCTTCTTTAATGTGTACATGATTATATCTAGATCGCAAATCAATCTTAGAGAACATTGTTTCTACCTTCAACTGATCAAACAAGTCATCAATCCTCGGTGTGATGCAGGAAAGTGTTCCCTCTGTGGACAGAGGCAACCCCTCTAGCCCTAGAGTGGGTCTAGTCACAAACAAGGACAGATCAACATAGCTTCCCTTAAACAGTTCAAGTTGGAGGGCCTACCTCAACCAGTGGTCGATGGAGTTCTGTTGCACTGCTCCAGCTTTCGCTTCCTTCATGAGTGATCAACCTTAAACAAAGCAAAGGAAATACGAAAAAGCACGTAATCCGACAACAACAATAAACCATTTACTCACAAAGTCAAGAAGTCATGAGCTATCAAGTACATTGCACACAAGACATAGGAAAACATCATTGATTGCATTAATAATGAAATAAGAGTCAGCTTACAACCAAAGTCTTGACATCACAAGCCTTCTCAGAGAGGGTCCAGCCAGCATGTTCTTCAAGCATTCACTCTTCAAAGATAGATCTCCCAACATACAAGAGCTCTCTCACTCATAAGATTTTACACAAGATTAAGGGCACTTCACAAGCTTCCACAAACTATCAACAATCCCACACTTGCCACACTCACACCAGCTATCTAGCAAACTCACAAAACACTAACAGCACTGCTCCACTAGCCAACTATCAGGAATTCTGGAACTATCCAACTAACTATGCATAGCAATGGTGAGAGTTTAAATAGGAGAAGGAGTCTCCATGAATGGTGGAAATGAGAGCTTATCACCAAGGAAGGTAGCACAATTGACGGAACTACCACACCAGGGAAGGAAGGGCAACATAAACAAGGCCAACAACCAGGTCTGGAGTCACCTGGAAGGTCGGCCGTTGGAACAAATCACCAATCTGGATCATCGTGGGTAGAGAATTGAACTTCAGTGCTAACATCGCAGGTGATCAGTGCAGATAGTCAGATTATCGCCGAAGAAACCACATAGCCTGCTTTGGTGCTTAAAATCATGCCATCGCAGGAATCAGGCGTACTTATGCGCTGGCAAAACGGTCAGTTTGATCATGAGCGCCTTTCAGCGCGTTTATTAGACCACTAGCCGTGATGAGGCTGACAAATTTGGAAAAGTGGGTCAATTGGCAGCACAGGAGAGCATTTGTCTGTCATAATCATGTTTGACTTGGACACATGACACAGTGAGAAGACCGGGAGTGAAAGCAGTGATAAATTACTGTGTAACACTCGGTAAGGGATACTTGTTCTTGATGACCACTTTGTTCAACTTCCTGTAATCAATGCACAACTTGAGAGTACCATTGTAATGTCCCACCTTACCAACCATCAGTATTATACTAAGGCTGACTTAAAATGAGATATTATTTTATTTTATTTTAAGTTTTTAGGACAAAAATGTTAATGCATGGTCATATATATATATATATAATATATATATAGATAGATATTATATATATATATATGAGAGTATGCTCTAGCTCCAATATTCTTACCAGCTCATTGTGAACCACCTAGTTTTCCTCCCAACCATATCCAGGAAAAACTTATCCCACTGGAATCCCTGAGCTGCAAAATCTCACAAGCAGTACCAAAAGGCAACAGTAGAGAGATTTTCAAGGCAAACTAAGGAAGCAAATTTTCACTTCCTCTCAATACCACTCATGGCCAACCTCAATAGCTAGAGATCTTAGGATTTTAGTAAGAAATTCATATTTATTTTGCAAGCAATTGACTACTCTCCATATCTCTCCCTCTCACCATTTTCCTCAAGTCTCTTCCACTCTTGGAATCAAAATCCACACACCCAAGTGAGAATACATGAGACTCATATATAGGAGGAGCAACCAATTATTTTCATAAAGGAGGAGTAATGTGCATTGTATTCCATTTAGAGGAATGTAACTTATTCCATTAAGGAGAGGTATGTATGCCTCAGTTAACGAGAGTGTAACATATGCATTAAAAAAAGCATAAGAGGAATATTTTATCACATTTTTAATGAGTGAAAAGGAATATACCATTCTTCAATGAGTGCATAAAATAGAGTGTAATGTATTATTTAAAAGAGAGAGAGTTACATAGAGCCATGGAAATCATGAAGGAGAAGTGTGAATTGATTGAGGAGGTGAATTTGATTTGTAGTTCCTTTTTAACTTGTAGTTCCTTTTTAATAATAATATCATAGTCTCATAAAAGATAATAATAATATTAATAATATTGAGAATTAGATCAAGATTGAACTTTCATTAATCAATATTGATTAATAATAAGTTAAGTCCTTTTTCTTCAACTCCACGTGATTACCAATTTATGCAAGGCAGCTTACTATTTTTGGAAAATTGTGCTTGAGATGTTGGACATGACTTTCTATTTTTAGAAAGTCATTCCAGAATTGTGGGAATGAAATTTTATTGAAGGAAATTCATCCATGAGTGTTAGTTTTCTTCTAGAGAATAGGGATTTCGCACCCCTATTTCATGCATCTTCGTGCCTTAGTAGATTGAGGTCTCCATGCCCTGATATACAAAAATATCCAAGATTCCACAATTTTATCTTTTTAAATATTTAGGACTCCATGTCCTAAATATACAAGGCTCCATGTCTTTATCTTTCTTGGATTTATGACTCCATGCCCTAAATATACAAGACTCCATGTCTTTATCTTTCTTGGATTTATGACTCCATGCCCTAATTTCCATGCCCTCTCATCTACTATGCTTTTAAACTCTACATTTCTCCTTATGGTACTGATTGTGAGGTTTTACCCATCTGATGGTTTGCTGGTAACGCCTTCTTCAAAGACCTGCACACATTACAATCTCATATATCAAAAGAATAAAATGAATTTCATAATGAAATTAACTTAACCACATTTTACCGAGAATGGTGGATGTCTTCCACAATCATTTTGGTTTTGAAGAAATGACTTCCACAATCATTCATAAATGAGCATCCTTGTTGGAAAATGACCAAGTACCCTACCATATCCTGCTTAGTACAATATTAGACATATATAATCGCACAAATCATGTATCACCATAACTCATAATTAACCATCTATTCTGCACAACCATGAGCATCTATGGGTCTATGTGCCTCAATCTTGGATCACCATCCATGTCATACACTTTCTTCATAAATCAGATACAAAAAAAGAAGCATGTGTATAACATTTACTTAATCAAAAGCATCTAATACAGATAATCAAATATAGCACACATAAGAGGAAATATAACTATATAAAACATTGTTCCCCAATCCAGTGATCAACCTGTCATACATAAAGATAGAAGGAAATATAACTATGTATATAAAACATTATTCATCAATCAAATGATCAACCTTTCATATTTATAACTCATCAAAAATCACCCTTGATAGGAGTGACAAAATAAAAAATATAGGACACTACAACCATCCTTCTTCACAAACAGTACTACTGATGTGCCCCTTTATGATACACTTGGCCTAATGTACCCATTTTCAAGCATTTCCTTCAACTTCAGCTTCAACTCTACCAACTCAAGTGTACTCATCATGTAAGGTGCCTTTGATGTCAGAGTTTCCCCTAGAAAAAACTCAATAGAAAATTCTACATCCTTGTGACGTGGCAACTCTAAAATATTTGTAGGAAATAGATCCTGAAACTGATGTAGAGCTCGATACTTGCTCAAAAAATCTATATCCTCAACTTCCTTACCTTTGTCACTAGAAATGTGCATTGCAAATAACACACACCCTTTCCTGCAACTACGCTTGGCTTGCATAGTTGTCACCATCCTAACTGATGTTTCCTTATTCTTACCCCACAAGACTTTGTTCCCCATTTTCATCCAAAAACTCAATGGCTTTGTCATAACAATCCACCTTGGTTCTATGAAGGTACAGCCAATCCATGCCCAACAACATATTGTATAATCCCAACGACAATACATTCAAATGTGTTGTGGTAGCCATATCAATCAAATCAAATGTAAAATCTCTTACCCAATGATGAACTCTCTTCTAGGTACTTGAAGCCAACTGCACTATCCAAGACTCTACATGCACTTCTTTAGCCAAACCACACTTATCCACCTGATCACATTTAACATAACTATAATTATATCTAGGGTCAATAAAAATAGAAACAAATTGATCACTAAACTTACTATCCATATCGATAATAGACACCTATTGATCTTCTTGTTTGTTATCTAGGATTGAAGAGATCCTAGGAATTATATTCCCAACATATCCCACTGTTTTCTCCTTTTGAGAACTATAGATCTGCGGTCTACCACTTTGATGTTGTGGACAATCTCTCCTACAATTATCTCCTCCACAAGTACAACACTGCAAAGGCTTCTAGCCTTCATTCTTATTATGCTTCTGAGGTTGATTTCCTTGTCCTTTGTCAGATGCATTGAACTTCTTATATGGTGCTTCATTCTCTTTATTACCTATACCGTTAGGTATTTCTCACCTCTTGTTCCATTTTCCTTTATTCTTTGCATTACCTTTCCAGTCATGATTAGTCTCAGATCTATGCTTTGATTGCTTGTAACAATACTTTAGCTTCCGGATGGCAATACTTTAGCTTCCGGATGGCCTCCTCCTATGACCTAAGCCCATCAAACTCAATCCTTTATTTGAATGCTAATGAAAACCCACTCATGAATCTCTGTATCTTGGCCTTCTTCTCCTTGAGGCAAGCCACATACCTCAGTAGCTCCAAGAATTCCCCAACGGTCATAGATCCCATCTTCAGCTCATAGATATATTTTGCCCTGTCATCAAAGCATCTATCTGATAGATATCTTTTAGAATAGCCTCTCAGACTCACTCCAAGTCAAGTACTCATGAATACCTCTAACATTATTCACATCTTCCCACCAAATATATGCTTTACCTTTGATACAAAATTTAGCTATTCTTCTTTCATGTTCTCTGAATAATCATGCAACTTGAAGAAATTCCTCATCCCAAGCAGCCATGCCTCTCCATCATGTGATTTCTTCATCTCTCCATCAAATTACAATGGCTTTTATTTCTTCAAATCATCTAGAAAATATCCCTTGTCACTCCTCATGTAAGGATGATAATTATGTCAATCGTAATTCATGTCAGAACTAGAACTAGAATAGTACATGTGTCCATCACCTCTCCTATCTAGAGTATCCAAGGATATTCCATCTATAACCTTGTCCTCTCAATCCAACTTTTACTCACTACAAGGCCTTCTTCCATATGCCCCATTAGTTATGTCCTCCTACTCATGGTTGATACAAAGTGGTCCCTGTCGCTACAATTCTGAAAAACTATGAAGTATCAACGCATTTACCTCAGCTTGTTTCTCCTGTGTTTGTATGATTTTTGTAGTTTTTAACACTGTACAGAAATTACCTGCATACGAATTCTAAATCACAGGAAAAAATAAAAATGTGAGAGCATAACACATAAAACACATATACATAGAGATTTCCCACTGGATCCCAAAACCGAGACTACCAGTTTGATTTTTCATTATGTTTCTTTCAATGTTACAATACATATTTATACATGCCGAAGCATCCAATACCATGGACTGAAAACCATCGCGTCCAAAACCATGGACCGAAAACCAT
>APFE030402582.1:0-21130 GCA_000404065.3 Pinus taeda
TAATGCTACCAATCCATCGTCAGTGTCACTGATATGTTCAAGAGAAGTCATTCAGACAATTCACCTGTGTCTCACCCACTGCAATACATTCATGCTTCATTCCTTCATGACCGCCACCCTGAACCCCATATCGTCAGATTGTTTTCACCTCCAAAACCATTTGCTTTGTTCTGTGTCATTGATGTGGGATTCATTAAGGCCCTCTTGCGATGGGTCGCTTCTTGTTGACATCAGCTCATTATCCAAGAAGTTCACTTAAGAACAACCCTTTCAGTACTTTGAAGCTTGCATGCCTCAATGGCAAGTTTCTCACTTTCGGCGACAGGTTTACATCAATTTCCTTTGACCGAGAGATTTTACGTGGTGTTTGATGCCAAGTCCTTTTTCACACCACCTGAATTGTACTGTAGTACCTTAAGGGTCATTGTCATTATTGGTGATTCCTCTCGCACCCGTTAAGAGCTTACATCATTGGCTGGTAATCAGGCGATGTCTTTCCATGTTCGACTCCAGAACATTTTTGACATGGATCAACTTGTACTTCGAGTGAAGATTGAACGAGTTTTGAAGACCCCGGATCTAGTTTCATCCATCTGGGCTGCGATATATTCAGGAATATAAAGACATCAAGTGTACATAATTGTCGAACAGATGATCATCCAAGTCAAAGGATGATGTGTCCATATCATCAGTCTGTGACACAGACGATTGTCTATCCTATGTACATTAAAATGAATTTATAAAACTGAGCATGGGAATTCCAGCCTCAGATAAATCGTGAATTTTTTTTTGTCAAAATAATGTAGTGTATTGTATCTTATTACAGGTCACCTCCTAGCTCAGAAAAACTTCAGATCCTCATAGCAAAGCATTTCACCCGACATCAGAAAGATTAACAACCTCATGCTTTAGGGGGCAACTGTTATAGACATTTTTGGCCACTTCAACCCCAATCATAAATGTCCATAAACTAAGGGCTCCTAAGTCCCTAAAAGTGTTGCTTCACTACCTAAAGGAACAAGGTCAGTTGATTACGTCATCTCCGAGAAGTTCTCCATTGAAAACTGCTCATAAATGGTCAAAACTGGACCATACTGAAAGCTCAATGCAGAGGGTGCGATGCATAGTGAATTTCTCCTCTGTATGGTGAGATGGTCAAGAATGGACAAATGGCAGGGACAAAAATGCAAGGTGGAAGATCATGGAATCTTCTAGAAGCTTCCCCTCTGATACTTGCCTCTCTATTTTTGACCAGGGATGAGTAAGAGATCATCATTCTCCAAGTGGAAGCAGGGAATATTAGAGAGAGTACACTAATCAAGATCCCAAAAGATGACTCACCTCTCTGTAATCATCTATATACGGATCCCTCATCACAGATATCCAGAGGCTGGAATTTTGTATCTTATAGAGAAGTGTTGTTGGTTTTCTGATGTACATTCATAGTGTTGGGTGATCTAAGCTTTGCTTGAGGTGAAGAAGGGCTTACTAGCTGGAAGATGATGCTGGGTCAGAACATATGGTTGTAATCCTCTTGCTATTTTTCATCTTAATAAAGCTATTCTTGTTTTCTTCCATATTCTTGTGTACTTGTTTATATATGCATTTATATGGTTAACACACATCTGATCCTGTGTTATTTATGAATATATATCTTTGTTTCTTCGATATTAGTGTGTTACTGTGTTTCCATAGGTTCTTTTTGAAGCTGGGCAGATGAAGAAGAAGCGGCGAAGCACTATCAAGAAGGAGAGGAAATCAAGCGCAAGACTTAGGTTGGTCTACTTGGTTCTCCTCTTGTCTATTTTCATAAAAGAAAACAATAGTAGACTTTACTTGTTTGTTTCTAAGATAGCCACCCATCTTAGTGGGAATAGCGGAATCCGAGTGGACACTATTCTCGGTAACACATATGTTAAAACTAAAGTAGAATTTCTTTTTCCATCAGCAAATTGAATGTTAACTTAAAGTGTTGAAACCCTGAGAACTACATGAGAAGAAATACTTTACAACACTAATAAGAAAACAGAAGTGAAAATAACAAATACATAAAAATATGAGACAACAATATTGATTACAAAGTTCGTCTCTGATGGACCATGTCTCTGGGTTCGCTTTCAAGATGGGTGGCTGCTTTATTAGGATTAGAACCGAAGAGGTCGATTACACAACAATTTGACCAATTTTGATGTGCACGCAGGAACTTTTGGTCATTTTCTTCAAAAATCACTCTGAACCGATTTTCCAATGCCTGTCTCAGTTTCTAATTCCAAGTCTCGATGCTCCTATTACACTGAAAACAAAATTGACTATATCCTCGAGAATCTGCACTCCAAAACCCAAAATCACCAATATCTTCCTCATTAATAAAAAGGTGCATTTAAAGGTTTGCAGATACATTTGAGGGATTTTTACCCAAGATTGGCATGAATGCGGCATGATGATCTTGGTCGAATTACTAGGGAACACCTTAGTGCCTAGTCAAATGGTCATCGCATTAGTTTTCACCAAAACTACAACAAAAACCCATAAATAAACTTTATATTAAAACAAACCATTGACGACTTACTGACTGGGCGGAGGAGGATGACTACCCGCATGTGAACAGGTGGTTCGGATGCAGTCTTGTCAGAAGCCACCATATTGCAAGTCAATCTCGATAGTTTCAGTCTTCCATGTGAACTCATATAACTCTGACATGGTTATTGAGGTGGTTGTTCCACTCTGCTGACTGTAGATGAGATACTACAGTTACCCTCTGCTCTATTTACATGGCTATCCTGAGGTAGTTGTGATTAACTATAACATGTAACCCTGATGGTCATCCTCCATTCACATGCAAACACACATCTGTAGTCACACTATGCTTAACTTCAAGCCAAGTGCTTTATTTCCTCTGCTCACATGCCAACCACATTTTAGACCATGATGCAATTAACTCCAAGAGCTAACCCCGACGACTTACACATTGATCACATTACCATAGCCTCTGACATGGTCTTCTCCATTGTTATGACTATTATAATAGTTTTGTAATGTTTTACAATGATTTCAATGTAATCCAAATAGCCCGAAGGGGGTTTTAGGACTTAGGGTAATGGTCTTTGATTTGTATTGTAATGTTTTTTACAATAGATTTATGGTATTTAATGTATGGCTAGGGTTTACCACTTAGGGTTAATGCCTTCTGAAATGAATTTGATTTGTAATGTTTGATTTAGATATAGGTTAAGGTTTAGCATGGTTTCAAATTTTAGTTCTTAAATCGTTTTGTGCTAAAAACAACCCATTTACATGAAATTGTCACAAGCTGACATTTGCAACAAATGTCATGTGATGATGACAACCAAACTCTGAAAGGTGGAACTGATGACAACCAACATTTTGACGACCAAATCATGTGAAGGTGGATGACAACCCCATGTCAACAACCCAATTCTGGTGGAACTAACGAGAACCAGCATGTCAGAAACCAAAATCCAAACCATATCACCATGAAAACCATTAACATCACCTGAACAATTTGAACCATAAACAACACTGCCAAAACTAAATGACACCAGACTGAATGCTGACAACAAAACTGAACTTGTGTAACTGATCTGAGAAGATCCTCCTCGATCGGTCCTCTCCACTTGAAAGCTTTTGGACCACAAAAGTCTGGCTTAAACAAATAGTCGATGACGGTAGAGCTCCCTGACTTTCTACCTTGTGTGGATGATGTACCATTACGTTTGATCAATCACCTGCAAGTGATGATGCTGATGATGCTGACCATGGCACATTTTGAATTGTTCACCTATTCCATCCATCTGCAGTATGAACAACTTGCAATGATGGTAAAACGCCCTATTATGAACATGGAAATTTATTTATCTCCATGAAATATCAGGAGTTAGTGATTCATAATCATCTTTGAAAATCGTCTCTAGAGGATATTGTTCAATACCATGGACATGTATTAAAAATCTATATTATGGAATGGCAGAGACAATCAAACACATTTTTGTCATCAAACTAGCTACTTGACTTGGCATACTTTCCTTCTTCCTGATTACTAAGTGAACTTGTTGCATTAGACCCATCAAACTGTAATATGGAAAGTACTGCAACTTAGTTTGATTTTGAAAGTATTGAAATGGATTTTGATTTGTTTGAATCATTGTTTCTTGATTTATTAAATGATGTTTCCATTGATTATTACCTTCCCCTGATGCATAAGTTTCCCTTTGTTTTTGTGGATATTTTGATAATGCTTTAGAAAAGGCTTTGATATGAAAACAAATGAGCTTCCTCTGCACTTGAAAAGATGCTTCCAAACTGTTCGAAACATGAAATAGTGACACAATATAAGAGAAATTGAACACTGACTTTCCCTAATACTGGCCTGCATCCATGTAACTGTTAACTTCTAAACTTGGACTGAATTGATTCATTATCACATTAGGGAAAGGAGCTCTAGGCATCAATTGTAATTCATGTTGTATTCTGTGCTTATGAGTAAGATGTTTGGTTTCTTTAAATAGAACTGGAAAGTTTTCCACCTCTTTGATCAAATATCTTTAAGCCAAGCCTCATAACTTGAACAAGCATCATGTTGATTCTTATTTTGTTCTGTTACACACATGATTACAAATCTCTTATTTGAATTTATTAATCGCTTCATCTGATTAGCATTAACTAAATTCAAGTGATTTTTTTTTTCATGTGCTTTGATAATAAATTCAATGCCATCTTTCTTAAGATGATATTTATGTCCCCTCCTGTAAAATACTACATCACGATCATAAAGATAAGCACTCCCTAAGATAACTCCACATAAGTCTACTGGAATCACATCTAATTCCACTTCATCAATTTAATTAGCTGTAATGGAAAATCTTAATCGACACTATTTTGTGAATTTTATGTTATTTGATTTATTTAGCCATCGTAATGGTTAAGGTTTTGGATGGTTTCATGTTTCCAAACACAAACTCTTAACTAAATATTCAGATATTAGATTGGCCTGTGATCTATTATCAAACATTGTAACTATCTTTGTGTGTTTAGAAGTTATCATTATGTTAAATAATTAAACTCTTTTATCCTCATTTGAAGGTTTTTTGTTTGATGAAAATGTAATGGTAATCTAACTTGAACTAGTGTCAAAAGTTTTACATGTCGTGACCATGGCAGTTATCCTTCTTTCACCACTTGAATTTGAACCTAGATCTTGTTGGATTGCTACTATTGCCTTCTTTTCATTGTTCTCCTTAAGGAACTTTTTTGGCTTAAGTTCTTGATGAAGCTTCCAACACTTATATTCCTCATGACTAATTCTCACAATGAGAACAATTAGCTCTTTCCTTCTGAGCTATGACTGATTTCTTTCTCTTCGAATTGTTCTTCCCTTTACTGTCATTGGAGTCTTTGATTTCCAACTCTTTGGATGACTGCGGTGAACACTTGAATGGCCTTCCACCTGATTCAATATGTATGGCATGAACACACACTTCATTAAAATCATCAGGATTAATCATCAATAATGTATTTTTCAAATATGAATCTAAATCTCCGATGTATTTTAATAATGTTTCACATGTATCCATTGAAATACCAAGTGTCAATGCTTTCTTTCTGTACTCCTAAGTAAACTCCTAAACACTCTGCCCTTTACCTTGCCTCAAGTGCTACCAATCAATAACAACTTGTTTCATGTATCTTAAAGGATAGAATTATTTCCTAAGAGCTTTTAAAAACTTAGACCGTGAATAGATGATTTTTCCTGTTTGCTTTAAATCTATCTGAGTTTTAATTTCCCACTAGATTAAAGTTGTTCCCCCATTCTATGTGTAGCTAACTGAATTTTCATTTTATCTTCAAAAATTTTCTAAATATGACAATACAATTCTAACTGCTTAATCTAATTATCTATCTTTTCAGGATTTATTTTGCCATCATAATTAGGTTATTCAAATTTTACATCAAGTTTTAAAAGAGATGTTTTCTTAGGTTTCTTTTATGTTTCAGATTCTGCACTGGAAGAAGAAGAATAAGAAGATGATGCTGATGGAGATGATGGAGGTGAAGGTGGTTTATCACCCTTGTCTTTACCTTTGTTCTTCTTCTTTTTCCATGAAGAAGAAGTTGCATCTCTCACCTTCTTGTCTTCATAGATTTCTCCCAACATCTATTCATAATCAAGAATGCTTGCTCAAACTATTCATCGCTCATCTTAGCTTCTGGATTTTCACCTACATCAGATCTTGTCATGGTCAACTTATGAATGACTCTTCACTTTCCAATCTTTGGATCAATCTTCTAAAGGATTCCTTCTCCATGTTGGGACTTCAACGTAGTTAACATTCAATAAAAATTCTACATGCACAACCTACTCTAATACAAAATTATATGATCTGAAATGATCATATGTTAAAACTGAAGTAGAATTGATTATGCCATCAGTGAATTGATTGTTAACATAACGTGTTGAAACCGTGAGAATTGCTTGAGAAGAAAGACTTTAGGACAGCTGATAAAACATAAGTAAGAAGCAAAACAGAAGTGAAAACAACAAATACACAATGATACGAGACAAAAATATTGATTATGGAGTTCATCCGTGATGGTCTACGTCTCTGGGTCTGCTTTTAGGATGGGAAAATGCTTTGTTAGGATTGAAACCAAAGAGGTTGATTACAAAGCAATTTTACCAATGTTGATGTGCACATAGGTACTTCTAATCAATGTCTTCAGAAATCTCTCTAAACCATCTTTCCAAATCTTGCCTTAGTTTCCAATTGGAACTCTCGATGCCCCTATTACACTGAAAACAAAATCGACTATATCCTCTAGAATCTACACTCTAAAGCTCAAAATCACCAATATCTTCCTCATGCATAAAAAGGTGCATTTAAAGGTTTGCAAATACATTTGAGCACTTCTAAGCTAGGATTGTCATCAATGCAAGATGATGGTCTCATTCGAATCACTAGGCAACACCTTAGTGGCTAGTGACATGGTCATCGCATTAGTTTGCACCAAAACTACAACAAAAACCCACAAATAAACTTTATTTTAAAACAAACTGTTGACGGTTTGCTGACTAGACGGAGGAGGTTGACTACCCGCATGTGAATAGGTGGTTACCACCTTTGAATTCAATACTGAAAGTTGCAGTCTACCATGTGAACACGTATAAGTCAAACGCAATTATCTAGGCATTGGAGTCTTTGATTTCCAACTCTTTGGATGACTATGGTGAAACTATTCATCACTCATTTTAGCTTCTAGATTTTCACCTACATCAGATCCTGTCATGGTCAAGTTATGAATGACTCTTCGCTTTCCAATATTTGGATCACTCTGCTCACAAATTCCTTCTCCACGTTGGGACTTCAACCTAGTTAACATTCACTAAAAACTTCTACAAAGCCAACCTACTTTGATACGAGATTATATGATCTAAAATGATCATATGTTGAAACTGAAGTAGAATTGAATGTTAACTTAAAGTGTTGAAACTGTGAGAACTGCTTGAGAAGAAAGACTTTACGATAGCTGATAAAACATAAGTAAGATGCAAAATAGAGGTGAAAACAAAAAATACACAATGATACGAGCAACAATATTGATTATGGAGTTCGTCCCTAATGGACTATGTCTTCGGGTCTGCTTTCAAGATGGATGAACGCTTTATTAAGGTTGAAACCGAAGAGGTCGATTACAAAGAAATTTTACCAATTTGGATGTGCACACAGGTACTTCTGATCACTGTCCTCAGAAAGCTCTCTGAAGTAGCCTTCCAATCCCTGCCTCAGTTTCCAATTCCTACTCTCGATGCCCCTTTTACATTGAAAACAAAATCGACTATATCCTCTAGAATCTACACTCTAAAACTCAAAATCATCAATATCTTCCTCATGAACAAAAATGTGCAATTAAAGGTTTGCAGATACATTTGAGGGCTTCTAAGCCAATATTGGCATGAATGCAACATGATGGTCTCATTCGAATCACTAAGGAACACCTTAGTGCCTACTGACATGGTCATTGCATTAGCTTTTCACCAAAACTTCAAAAAACGCCCACAAATAGACTCTATATTAAAACAAACCATTGACGGCTTGCTGACTAGACGGAGGAAATTGACTGCCTGCATGTGAATAGGTGGTTGAATTTTCATCTTGTCATAAGCCACCACCTTTCAATTCAATCCTGACAGTTGCAATCTACCATGTGAACATGTATAAGTCTAACGTAGTTATCGACAAAGCATTTCTGGTGTGCTGACTATCACTGTGATGCTATGTTACACTCCATTATGTTCACATGCCTATCCCAAGGTGGTTTCAGTTAACTGTAATAGGTAACCATGACGGTTATCCTCTGTTCACATGCCAAAACACATCTGTGGTCACGTTGTGGTTAACTCCAAGCCTGGTAGTTTATTCCTTCTGCCCACATGCCAACTGCGGTTTAGACCCCAATGTAGTTAACTCCAAGTGCTAACCTCGATGGCTTACACATTGATCACATTACCATAGTCTCTGACATGGTCTTGTCCATGGTTATGACTATTATAATAGTTTTGTAATGTTTTACAATGATGTCAATGTAATTTAAATATCCCAAGAGGGTTTTAAGACTTAGGGTAATGGTCTTCAATTTGTATTGTAATTTTTTTCCAAAATATTTGTGGTATTTAATGTATGATTAGGGTTTAACACTTAGGGCTAATGCCTTGTAAAATCATTTAATTTGTAATGTTTGATTTAGCTATAGGTTAGGGTTTAACATAGTTTTATATTTTAGTTCTTAAATGAGTTTGTACAAAAAAAAACCGTTTAACCAAATTGT
The DNA here is from genome assembly GCA_000404065.3 of Pinus taeda. Lineage (NCBI taxonomy): Eukaryota > Viridiplantae > Streptophyta > Pinopsida > Pinales > Pinaceae > Pinus > Pinus taeda. The sequence goes on from APFE030402582.1 coordinate 8,842, forward strand.
CAAAAAGTGACATTTGGTACGAACGTCACATGATGATGAAAACCAAACTCTCAAAGCCAGAACTGACGAGAACTAACGTGTCGATAACTAGATCCTGCGAAGGAAGAGGACAACCCCATGTTGACGACCAAATCCTGTCAGAACTGACGGCAACCAACATGTCGATAACCAAATTCAAGACCATATCACCATGAAAGCTATTGACATCACCGAAGCAACCTGAACCATAAACAACACTGTTGAAACTAAATGACACTGGACTGAATGCTGACAATGAAACTAAACCTATGTAACTGATCTAGTGAGATCCTCCTGGATCAAGGAGAAGGTCAAGAATGCCCAAATGTTTCTTGAGAAGACGTCCACAGTTGATCTCTTTAAGAAGATCATAGATAAGAATGAGTGCACCACATCCGCAGTAGCTGAGGCCTACAGAACCATTACAGAGCTAAAAATCAAAGAAGATGCACCAATCGATGCAATAATTATGGTTGATGCTCTCAGAAGAACTTTAGAGAATAAACGTTCCTATCTCAGAATTCATGGCATTCAATTCTCTGAAGGTATCCAAAGCATAAATCATTATGAGTTTGCGGCTAACAAAATATTAATGGGAGGTGCCTCTACCACTATAGCTAGGTGCTTGAAAAAAATTCTCGACAAATTTATCACGACATCTAGGGGAGCCACGAATGATATAAAAAACCAAATATAGAGTTAGAATATCTCAAGGCTAAAAGAAAAAAAGATTGAATAAATTCTAGGATATAAAGCTATGAGAGATTGGAAGGACTTGGATTACTTGGGAATTCTAATATTCCTGGTCACACTACTCCCTATTCCTGGCAAAAGGTGCAATATAAAATGAAAACACAAATTGTAAACTGTGGTGGGACTTGACTCAATAATGCAGGTAGACAAATATTGGTAAAACCAGTCCTATCGACAAGCCCTTGATATCAGTTCATTTCTTTAAAATATCACGAAAGTGTTCTTCATAAAATGGTTATACATATAAGAAAAATCATGTTGAAAGGAGGTAAAAAAGATGCAAAGGAATACCACTTAGTAAATTGGAAAACAGTTAGAGCCCCAAGAAAACATGGAGGGTTGGGCATGAGGGACCCAGGAATTGAAAATATGGCAAGAGGAGCAAAAATTTATTGGAGTTCAATTACTAACCTAAGTTATTGTTCAGGATCGGCATGTGGCCACTAGATTCAGCTCCCTATATGGTGTGTGATTGACTCCTCCAAGGATAATTTGAACAAGTTCCGAGGAAATGGAGCCACCATCAACATTTTCTCAGATTCTATAATGGGAATTTAGCCCATGGAGTCTCATCCTTGCTTGGTGTATCTTCAGGCCCGCTTGATAAAAACGGGAGTGGAAACATTGGACTCTATCATTGAGTGTAACGAGCATGGAGCTTGGAAGGGATGCAAGTTATAAAAAATCCTCGAGGCTCTTCTCTCCTAAAGAGAAAGGCTCTAGAAAAAGCTTCAAGGGTGTGCCCCGATTGCACTATATGAGGAAAGGCAAGTGGGGTTGGTAGAGTGCCAGCTACTCTGATGCAAACCTAAGCTGCATATACCCCAATGATGAAATACATACCTACAGTATTCAAATCCAATTTCATGTCATGCTATCCGTGTCCCAGGAATTCCCAAAATTCCATACTTAGTAAAACTTTCACTTAGACAAGGATTAAGGCTCCTTAAATAAACTCTATGTAGAAATGTTTGAATTAGTTATCCAAAGTCTAAACATTTGATAAACCTTTAAGTGAAACCTTACAACGCTTCTTAACCTTTGGTTAATTCTTAACTTACCCCAAAGTACATCAATCATGCTTATTTCTATTACCATTCCCGTATAATAGAAATATATCATAAACCACACTTATGCTTACCTTTCTTCCATTTCACAAAACTTTACGCATACATCGGTGCACTCCTTAGCATGTTAAATATCCATCGTCGATCACATTCCTCGATCCGATGGTTATCGTGTCACCCGATCACTAACAAACTTAGCCGATATCCACCATTGATCTATCTCATCCGATCTAATGGATAGCAATTCATCCACTCACGAAATGCCCTGAAAAATCCCTACCGTTTATGTCACCCATTCAATCGAATGGATATTGCGTAAACTCATGTGAAATTAAGCTCGACCGATATCAGATTGAGAGCACATGATAAAAGTTGTTTTCTCTCTCCATCGTATGGTACATGTTAGTAGCTAAACAAAACCGCATAAAATTTTGAAATAACGTTACCACCTTTACGCGATGCGAGAAACTTATTACCCCTTATGAATACCACCCAAGTGCTCAATATGAAACTTTAAAGAACTCGGCTTAATAAAAGGTTATCGCTTAATCTCTGCCATGCATCTTCTTGAATTCATTTTGCACGACTTAATCTTAGCCTTCTATCACACATAACCTCGTCCTTTGATTTGACTGATCCAATGGTTCCTGTGCACCATTACATTCTTTTGGTTCTTAATATGTAATAGCCCATTCAACTTTCTCCCTATGTATTTGTTCTCACCTTATGATTTTCACCTACTCTGATCTCGATCTTTGCTTGTGCCTTTATGCTTCTTTCATGTTCGATGTAACATTAAAGGCTTTCTCCAAATCTGTTTGTGTGTAACACCATAACACTCCTCTCTGCACTTCTTTTTTTATTCTGCACACCTACAACATATGTTACATAGAATTACTCAAGTTCACACACAACTTACAATTCAAACACACATCACAGAAACTTAAAATCAAGTTATCTTTATTAATAAACAAGCATTTACAAAGGAATTTCTTCCTCAGCCTGATTTTCAATATCAGTGCCCTTTCCTTTCCTGCCTGTATGCATAAATGACTCACTCTCTAACTCTTGACTCGCTAACTGACTCTCTACCTCACTATTATTCCTTTTAGGCTTACATTTATATAAAGGGTTCTATTTAACCAATTCTGGTTCAAATCGTTAATCTGCTAAACTAAATCTTTTATATCCTTTAAGTCCACTTTTAACTCTAGTAATCCCTAAGAATCCTCTCTAGTTCCATGAGTCATGACAACACCTTCTAGTCTAAGACTTATAATTGATTTCCAACTCTCTCATCATCACTCATGTTCTCCTATGTTCGAGAGAATTTACAAATATCCTCACAATATCTAATTAATTCCTATTATAATTACTCAAAACATTAATTATTACATGCATAGGAATCCATCTTTCTTAAAAACACAAGACCCCCTAAGTTATCCTAAATTAAAATGAGATTGTTGAGCTATATGCTCTTGCATCGGACTCCCAAGGTTAAAATAATCATGATCTCCTAATCATGTTCTTCCGACCTTTGTCTTCTTAGATCCCATACTTTGTTTTGTGATTTTCCTTTGGTTGCAATTGTTATTTGTTGTTGTTCTTTAGTTTTCAACACTTTATGTTTCTTTTCCCCACTATCTATGCTGTCACAATCGGTTGTTGTCTTTCTTTTTCTATTTCTTGGTCTTCTTATTGTTGCTTTCTTCTCAGGCACCTTTATGATCAATCTTATTGTTCTTTCAATCTCTATTTCCAAATTATATTTTGACTAATAAATACTCTACCATTTATTGTTGTACTCTGTCCACTCATCTTCAAACTGCTATTTGTTGTCTTCTCTTTGAAGTTGTCGGTTTCTTACTATTGCCCTTTCATCCTTACCCTCTTGTTGCTTTACAAACAACCTCTCTTCAATATCTAGAAATTTACTTTCAGAAAGTAAATTGTCCTCCAATTTCCTTTGTACTTGATTCCTCTCAAATACATCAATATGTTGTTCATTAATTCCAACATATTTTCCTTCCTCTTCCATATTTACTTGGTTTCTCATACGTGCCAAATTTTCTCTAGCATCTGCAACAAAACCTGCACTCACAAAACAATTACTAAAATAATACACATAAGTCCTCAGTGCCTCTTCTTCCCTTGGAAACATTTTAGTATGCTACTCTAATTTTTACTCCTCTATCAGCACATCAGTATGGTGATTCAACCTCTTTAAAGAATTTTCTAATGGAATCTCGAAACTGACAGTAAGTCTCTCTTCCACAACATCTGTTTCAATGATGTATTCCTACTCTTGTCCATTGTAATCAATTCCTTCGTTTGCAATCACACTGTCATACTCTGAGTTTTCCAGCAAATATTCTAGTAATTCAATTTCTCTTTGACACTTCATAAGTGTTTCATCATCACTTATAATTCTTGCATTTGGACACAACCTATCAATTTCAAAATTACAAGGTTCAACAATCTCAACTGTTGTTTCACATATCAGCTCTTCAGACTGATTCTCATCCCCTCTTTTCACAAGAAATTGTTCCTGTGTTGTAACAACTTCAAACATCAATGTATTACTAAATTATTTTTGCTGCAATAATTCACTACTTTTCTCATTTAAGAGACATTCTCCATCATTCTTTACTTCAGAGTATTCATCTTCTGAAAGATACTCTTCCATACTTTTGACATCTTCAAAAGATTTCTAATCCTTTGCAAGACTTTCCATTGTTAGTGATCAATCATCATATGTCCTTTCTCCCTTTGTTAAATCTTTTACATAGACTTCTTTCTTAACATATTTCAGTAGATATCCTTCTTCTTCAATACACTTTCACTTGATGTATCTCTCTAACCCCTCTTCAATAGTTATCCTTGTCCCATCATCTACATTAATATTCTCGTGCATTTGTCCTTCACCAAAATTCATTAGATTACCTCTATGAGACAATATTCCTTCATTCTTCATCATAATAATATCCTTATCTTCCATCTCTATGACAACTTCAAATGAATGTCTTCACTCATTAAGTAACTTTTCCACAGACTTTTTCTGTTGTAACCAATCAAATTCTTCCTCTTGTGAGAAATTTCCTTTGTCAAATTTCACTTCAAAATTTTCATCCATCTTGAAGACATCTTTAAAAAGTTGCTTTTCTCCCACAATACATGGAATCATACACAAACTATCAGTTTTAAGAACATAAGACCTTACGGTCTCACCTGATGCTACAGACATCATATCTCCTTGTTGTCTTGAATTCTCACAGTAATTCATAAGATCTTCCCCTGATTTCCAGTCTTCATCTTTACCGAGAACTTCACCCTATTCTGCTTCACAAATGGAAACTTCAATTTCCAACTTAGCTTCTTTGAGTTTTTCCACTAGCCAATTACTTTATTCTGTTGTAACCTTCTCTGTAACTTAAACCACTTGAATTCCCTTTTCCTCAAGACCCAACCTTGTCTTTGGTTTTCCTCTAATATCATCCTTAATACATTGAGTTGTTATTATAACTCGATGATCTCCTTGTCACGCTCCTCTTAACTCATTCTCTCTCCCTTTTCCTTGGCATCCTCCTTCTTCACTTTTCTTCTACTATGGTCTTCCTCAAAACCTTTGTTATCTCTATTATGACTATCAATAGTCATCTTCTTCTCTATCTTCATGAGTTCTTCACTCACTTATGGTCTCCTTTCATGCTCTAGACATCATATATCCTTGTTGTCTTGAATTCTCACAATAATTCATAATATCTTCCCTAGATTTCCAGTCTTCATCCTTATCGAGAACTTCACCCTATTCTGCTTCACAAATGGAAACTTCCATTTCCAACTGAGCTTCTTTGAGTTTTTCCACTAGCCACTTCACTTTCTTTTGTTGTAGCCTTCTCTAACTTAAACCACTTGAATTCCTTTTTCCTCAAGACCCAACATTGTCTTTGGTTTTCCTCTAGTATCATCCTTAATACATTGAGTTGTTCTTTAAACTCGAAGATCTCCTTGTCATGCTCCTCTTGACTCGTCCTTTCTCCATTTTCCTTGGCATCCTCCTTCTTCACTTTTCTTCTAGTGTGGTGTTCCTCGGAACCTAGGTTATCTCTATTATGACTATCAATAGTCATCTTCTTCTCTATCTTCATGAGTTCCTCACTCACTTACCTGAGCAAGCTCTCCTCTATACTTGGTCTTTTGGAAAGAACTTGGTTCTCTATTCTACGGAAACTCTTTGAGCACTTCTATCTACTTGTTCTAGGCTTCAACTCGTATTCACCTTTTAAGAACACAACTAGCCTCTTGTATTTCAATCATAAATGAAATACTAGGTTCTCACCACCTATTCTTTCACTCAAAAATTCTTACTAGCTTTCTTCATTCCTTAGCAATTCTACCCACATCATCTATGGTATTGCCTTTATGATCTTTCTATGAGATGTAACAAAACCTCTTCAATAACAAGTCTCCTTCTTGATACACATGCCTCACTATTCTTCTCTCCTCTGAGCCCAATCTTTTGGCATCTCTCTAGTTCTCTCCTTTGGAACCAATTGAGCACTCCTTGCTCTAGGTTGCTGCAATCTCCTCACCTTCAAGACCTCTACATGATCTCGTTCTACCACTCACTTGCACTTTGAATTGATTGTTCTATATCTCCTTTGCATCTACAAATTTTTCTATGATTTATCTCTGTGTGCCTACTATTTCTTATATTTAAAAGCTTATCTCCTCTTGTGTGCATACACATCTTCAAAGCATAACTCTATTCTATGTTTTCTCAAAGAATTATTACATGTAGAATTTCCTTGTTCTGCTCTGATACCAAATGATGCCACCCTGAGATACATATAACCCAATGATTCAACCTAAGCCGCATATACCCACAGTATGCAAATACAATTTGATGTCACACTATACGTGTCCTAGGAATTCCCAAAATTCCATACTTAGTAAAACTTTCACTTAGTCAAGGTTTAATGTTCTTTAAATAAAATCTATATGGAAATGTTTGACTTAGCTATCTAAATTATAAACCTTCGATAAACCTTTAAGCGGAACCTTACAACCCTTCTTAAACTTTGGTTAATTATTAACTTAACCTGAAATACATCAATCCCGCTTATTTCTATTATAATTCTCGTATAATAGAAATATCTCATAAACCACACTTAACGATTAACTTTCTTGCATTTCAAAAACCTTTGCACATACATCGATGCTCTCCCTAGCGTGTTAAATCTCTGCGGTCGATCTCATTCCTTGATCTGATGGTTATCGCATCACCCGATCGCTAACAAACTTAGTTGATCTCGACCATTGATCTGTCTCATCCGATCTAATGACTATAACATCGTCCACTTGCTAACTAGCCTAAAAAGTCTCTACTCTTGATATGACCCATTTAATCGAACAACTATCGTGCAACCTCACGTGAAATTAAGCTCGACCAATATCAGATTGAGAATACGCGAGAAAAGTGGTTTTCTCTCTCGATTGTATGCTAAGTGTCGAATGATAAAGGTAATCGCGTGAAATTTTCAAACACCACTTAACACCTTTAAGGTGCGCAAGAAACTGCTTACCCCTTGCGAATACCACCCACTTGCTCAATATGAAACTTTAAAGAACTCAGCCTAATAAAGGGTTATTGCTTAATCTCCCCCATTCATCTACTTCACTTCATTTTGCGCGCCTTAGTCTTAGCCTTCTATCGCCCTAAACCTTGTCCTTTTATCTAACTGATCCAATGGTTCCTATGCACAGTTACATTCTTTTGGTTCTTACTGTGTGATAGCCAATTCGACTTTCTACCCATGTATTTGCTCTCACCTTACGATTTTCAACTGCTTTGATCTGGATCTCCGCTCATGCCTTTATGCTTCTTTCACCTTTACTGTAACATTAAAGGATTTTTCCAAATCTGCTTATGTGTAAAACCATAACACTCCTCTCTGAGCTTCTCTAATTCTACAAACCTGTAACCTAGGTTACGCAGAATTACTCAAGTTCACAAAAAACTTACAATTCAAATACACATCACACAAACTCATAGTCAAGTTATCTGTATTAATAAACAATCATTTACACATAAATTTCTTCCTCGGCCTAATTTTTAATATCAATGGCCTTTACTTTCATGCAAGTAGGCCTAGATGGCTCACTCTTTGACTCATGAGTGATTTATTGACTCTCTACCTCACTATTATGCCTTTAGGCTTATATTTATACAAAAGGTTTTGTTAAACCAATTTTGGTTCACATCCTTAATCCCCTGAACTAAATCCTCCTCAGTATCTTCTAAGTCCGCTTTTAAGTCAAGTAATCCCTAAGAATCCTCTCTAGTTCCATGAATCATGACACCACTTTCTAGTCTAAGACTTATAATTGATTTCCAGCTCTCTCATCATCACTCATCATCACTCATGTTCTTTCGAGAGCAGTTACAAATATCCTCACAATATCTAATTAATTCCTATTCTAATTACTCAAAACATTAATGATTACATAGATAAGAATCAAACTTCCTTGAAAACACAAGACCCCCTAAGTTAACTATAATTAAAACGAAATTGCTGAGTTGTATGCTCCTGCATCACACTCGATATGACCACATGCTCTCCTGCACCCATTTACCTCCAAAAAATTCGATATGGGGAAAAATCTCATAAACAAATTCCATCCCCAAAATCATTTTTTTTCTATTGGTTGCTTGCTCATATTAAAATTCTTACTCTAGAGAATCTTCTAAGAATGGGACAGATTAGCCCCTCTAGATGCCATCTTTGTCAATCAAAGGAGGAGACTATCTCACATCTCTTTCTCCAATGTCATTGTACAAAGGAGGTGTGGGTTGTGGCTCTTGGTCCTCTATTCTATAAAACCATCTCACCTAGAGAGATCCAAACCTTCTTCAGCTCTTGGCCCAATTCTTATTTAGGCTCCCTTCACTCCAAGGAAAATTATAAGGATATTTGGTCCTTTCTTGCAAGGTATGTCATTTGGAAAATATGGTTATAGTGGAAAAATAAAATATGCTAGATTCAAGTCATGGGTGCCCCTTAGCATGTATGAAATTTCATAAACTAGTCAAAGACCCTTTCCTGGATACATTGGAGTCTACTTGGTTAGCCCAATGGGAGTGCTTCAAGGCCCCTCAAGTTCTTCGTTTTCCTAGCACTCTCAAGCCAAATGGATTATGTTGTTAACCTAGAAGGTGTAGTGGAAGGTGTAGTGGAATAGCTTCGATCCACATAAAAGAATGGACCCTTCCATTTGATGGAGCTTCAAAAGGTAATTCTAAGTCAGGGAGAGGAGTAGGGATTCTCATTAGTCCTGAAGGAATCATTGAATTTAGATATGGTTGGGGGCATCAATGGAAGGAAAAATACTAGGTATAAGTGTATGGCTTGCTCTCTTACCATGGCACAAAGAATGGGAATAAAAATAATTCAGCATCTAGGAGATTTCATGATCATTATTAGACACATGATCTATACTACAACAACCAAGAACACTACCATGAACCAAATCATTCAGAGAGCTCATAATTTTCTACCCTCCTTTGACTCAGTGTCCTTCTAACATCTTTTGAGAGGAAATAATGAAGAACGTCATAGACAAGCCAGCAAGGCATGTGAGCTAGGGAAGAAAAATGCATAGTGAATGAAGTGGATACCAATATCCCTTAAGAATGTTGAAAAATCACATTTACAAGTTGATGATAAAGGCCAAAAGGAGGGCAAGGAAACTTAAAAATTTTAAAAGTTTGAATCTTGGGGAACATTCAAAGGCTTGACATACCATGGTTTATGCTTGAAAAATGTGTTAAGGGAAATATTCACATCAGCCTTACTCTCCATAAAATTCCAATTACACTCCATAAACTTTTCTTTTTGTAAGGAAGAAGAATTTGAATTCCAAAACTCTTTTACTTTTTCTTTAGTATTCAATGTCCACCAAATATCTCAAGCTATATATCAATATGATTTTTTATAAAACATATAAGTATGATGGCAAGCCAATTCTCTAGAAACATTGTTTTTACTGTACTACAAAATTCTGAAAAAAAGATATGAGCTTCTACTAGCTGAAATTGAAAAAAACATTAATATTCACAATTTTTTATGTCAGAAATAAGCTAAAAGTGTTTCTCAATTTCACATTTTCACCCCATAGCATCCATAATCAACAATGAAAAATATCAAAATATCAAAATATCAAAACATAAAAAAATGAAATAAAAACTTTCAAAATAGCAAAATAATATTTATTAAAATGATCACAATATATAATATATAAAAGAAAAACAAAAATTATATGAACTAATAACTTACCAAATCTTTTTTTGGTATGTGTATATATATCTATAGACATTTAAATTTGATCGTACCTTTCCACATTTCTAAAAATCTAAATGCATGAGCATAACTACATTACCTTTTTCTAAAAAAAATCTAGGAGAGTTTAATTCTAATTAGCAACACCTAAAACCAATATATAAAACTTTACATTTAACTTTAAACGAAATAATACAACCCTTAAAGCTATATATATAGAGAGAGAGAAAGAAACAAATAAAAACAATTTATCTATAATACAAAACTTAAATATATCTTGGAAAAATAACATACTATATACCATCAATATTATTCCTCTCTGAAACAAAAACAACTTATCTATAATACAAATTTTACTTGAATATATCTTTAAAACATAATACATCATATACCATCAGTGTTATTCCTCTCTTTTTATTAAAGAAAAAAGATATCTGCTCCAACTCTTCTATAAAACTAGACAAAACTCTTGTATAACATAAGACAAACATATAGTAACTCAGACTAAAACAACTTTTCAATAAAAAACAAATTTAATATATATATACAAAAAATTAATATATATATTTACAGATTAGTAGACAATGTTTTTCCTATTCTTTTAAATAAATAATATTATATCCCATACTAATTCAAACATCTTAAAAATAAATTTAATTATAACTCAACAATTTTCAACCGAGTATCCTCTAGACTGTTTTCCAGTTTGCTTGATGTCCTCGGTTTACGTTCATTGCCTCAACTACTGTTTCGTTGCCTGAACTATTATTTTTGGAGCAAGGGTTTCGTTGCCTCAACTACTGTTGTTTCCAGAGATAGTCTGGGTGGGTATTTGCCCCGGGGACGGGTCTGAGGAGAACACACTCTGGCGAGTGCCTCAGTGGATATTCCATCAATATCCCGTAGGCATATAATTAGCATTTGAAGTTGGAAATGTACCATCTTCTGCACCAGACGTATTAATGCTTGGTTGCCCATGCTGAATCTGATCATCATGTACCTTTGTTGGTAGAGACCCTCATTCCTTGCTTTCCTTTGTTGGTAAGATCAGCATGGGTAGAGACCCTCATTCCTTGCTTTCCTTGCATTGGTACTGCCGGGAAATCAGCTTTAGGAATCGACTCCGGAATATCTGCAGGTATCAATTTAAAGAGCTGGGTCAGACTTAGGTATTGATTTAATACCTATTTATGTTGATAAATTAGGGTTAAAACCATTAAAATTTCTTTTACTTAAAAACAAAAAATAAAACATACACTGTATTTAAATGGTCATTTGTTTTTTTGGTTTATTAAGTTGGTTTTGATTTTTCAGGGTTGATGTGTGGTTTGAGCAGTAGAGATCTAAAAAGTAGAGATCTAAGGAGCATGTGAGTCATTAAAGACATCTGAAATAGTCATTAAAGACACTTTGGATGATACTGGCCTCCTCAACCAGTTATGCTGACACTGGCCTCCTCAAATAGTAATTCAAAACTATTTTTATAGTATCTTTAACAGATGAGGAGAACCCAAAAAAAAAAAGTGACATTGCATACCTATTGTGGGAGAGACCGACCACACTAAAGCAGCAGTACAGGTGACATCTGGCATGGCAGTAAAAATCTCTAATCCCTGATCCATACGCTTGCGCTGTAGACTAATCGTGTTCGAATCACTGGGCTAGATGGTTACTCATGCCAAGTTAGACATTTTTGGGTTCACATAATCTAAAATTTATATATTTATTAAAACTATTAATATTTAAAGATGTGAAGTTTGAAAAGTAAATGTTTCATACTCTTAGATTAAATTATTAATCTAAGGGTATGGATTATTATATTGTTGTATTTTAATTGTTGTATGGTTTGAAAAAATTTTAAACATATTTTTATGTCAGATTTGTCCATAATCATGTAAGAATTTGTTAGAATCTCTAATTTCATCTATGAAATTTGCACAATCTAAAGGTCTCAAGTAGTAAAATCCATTTATCTATTCAAAAACATATTTTAAATAAAATAAAATATAATTTGACTGAAAAATATTTTACCAAATATCTATTATCAATTCCAAAACATAAAATATTTAGGCCATTACATTGAGGAGGACATTGGGGAATGTCCAATTGAAT
>APFE030402582.1:21671-35852 GCA_000404065.3 Pinus taeda
ATCGTGGAGAATGTATGGTCAGAGCGTCTCTTGTCCGTTACTTGTTACGCACGTCATTTTCGGATTTTTTTGGTCAAATATCCATATAAAATGGGGCAATGAGAACTATTTATATTTATATTTCTATATATTTGTATTTTCATGAATAAAACTTCTCATTAAATTATAATGCCTATTTTTTTATGATTAAAGAAAACATTGTGTTTTATATAACTACCTATAAATTAATAAAACTAGAATGAATAGATAAAACCATTCTGCCAAAAATCCAATAGATATATTCAAGAATAGTATGTTTAAGTTGTTTAACTTGAAAATTAGTCTAAATATTTAGTTTCCTTTTTAATGGTAATAAATCCATTTATGCATAAAAAAATCCACCTTCAACAAAAAGGAATAACAATGTTTCTCAAATAATGTTTCCAAATTCCAACTATAAAAGCCATTTAGTTAATTAGTGAAATTGTGCCAACAAAAATAGCTAAGAAATTTATTATAAATATATATCAATGAAAGACTAATTCTAGGTGAAGATATTTTTCAAGCTCAAGAGCTTTAGATATTATGTAGGTTGTAGGGCTAAAGGGGCAAAAGAATTACACCATTTGTCTCCTCCCTCTCAAGTTTTGTACCCTAGCATATTCAAACTTGTGTTATGCTACTTAGCAGAAGATTATTCAGTTGACCCCCTCTCCACATTTTCTCGTCGCGGAGTGCCAAGATGTAAAATGTCATCAAGTGTTTCCACCCTTAGTTTATATAACTTTCATCGGCTTTATGAGATCCACCCTTGGTGGGCAGACCATGTGATTATATAAAAAGGGATGTCTTAGAAGAGTCTAAGGAAATATTTAGTTCATAGTTGATGTTGATGAATGTAATGGTTCTGTGAGAGCTAAGAGCAAAGAATCTTAGTGTGGGAGAGAGGCTCTACAGTTGCGCGCAAAGGCCTAGGGTTGAAGTCCATAGGTGAGGGCGTAGACCCTTGTAGTTGTGTGAATAGGGTAGTTATAGTGTGTAAAGGAGATCTCAACATCAATAAATAGAATTATTTTGGAATTACTTATGTATGAAGTATTTTACTTCTATTATGAATGCATTCGATTATGTTATGTTGAATAATAGGTTTATGATTTAATATTGTATTGATGCGTGAATCTATGTGTTTTACTCTGTTATATGAATGCAAGTAAGAATATTTGTTTTTGCAAAGATAATTGTAATGCATGGGGAAGTTATCCACTACTTAAGCTAATTTGGGTAAATACAATAGTAAGAGTAATTATAGAGGCGTATAACTGTCCAACTTGCCTATTTAGGGTAAGCGAAGGACGATCACAAACCTTCACGAAGGTCTTCAAGCCGAATAAGAAAAGTATATCGATAAGCCCTAAACAGCTTATCCATCTGTGTGAAGGAAGGATTATGGTGTAAAACGACATCACTACCATCTCAGGGTGTGGAAACTTGGATTTTTAATCCCTCGATACTACTTCTGGTGAGACTTCAGCCCATGCTCCATGGATTGATGTCGAAAGGGCGAGTAGTGTACGGATTTTCTTGGCTAATTAATGTCGATCCTAGGTGAGGGCCCATCAAGCCAACAAATGGTTACTTTGTGAGGACCAATATCTACATAAAGAGATGTGTGATGTTGTGTCACTGGAATCCAACTAAGAAAGAGATCGAAAACCAGTTGGATATGAATATCTATGAATATGCGATTAACGAAAGAACAGTGGTTGGATAGATATTTGTACACAGAGATACACAACATCTTCTTTTGTTCCTTCTCGGTCGAGTTATACGAGTGGATCGTGATATTGGCAGATGACCAAGGAAGATGGAGGCTTGACGGTCTAATAGTCTATACACCAGAGTTAGTGTAGACATTAGAGGCCTCTAAAGGTAAGATCACATGCATTGTTGATCATTGGCTCAATCGTATCATAGGAGGATGTGCGATAGAGTTTGCGGTCAATACCTTGGTTAATTATATCAAAGCATAGCGCCGCTTCTTCAAGCGGCCACGAGGTAAGTATTTAAAGTCTTTAATTACTTGGATTAAGATGCTTTTGTTTGAAAGGTGGGTTATGCATCTACATTGACATTTGGGGCTACCAAGAGTGGAAAGACCTTTAGAAATAGAGGGAAAGCACACCTTGAATATATTTCACTAATTGAACCTCCCGTGAGTTATAATGAAGAAGCAACATAGGCTTCTCCATAGAGTGTTGTTCAATTGATAAAGCAAGGTTCCCGTGAATAACCCATCCACCCACACCACCTCTAGCTTCACCTCTGCCACATACACCTTTTCCTACACCATCGCCACCTAAGCCACCGTTCAGTATGGTGAACTTAGTAAAGCTACCTCTATTGAAAGGCTTGGAAAATGAGGATCCCAACCAACTTTGGTTTGTTGCAAAGGCTATATGGGAAGCTAAGGGTATCACAGATGATGAAATGAAGAAAGCAACACTGGTTAGTGTCTTGCAGGAGCACACGGTAACGTGGTACACTAAGTACTGCACTGATAACCTGATATCTATGTTGGCGTATATCCAAACCGCACTAAATAAATAATCCAGTAGACCTAAGTCTGAATTGCAATCAATTCTGGGATTCAAAGAGATCACGATGAAGCCTCACGAGACACCCTTGGATATGGATCAGAGATTGAAGTGTATAATCCACGAAGCTAACATGAATCTGACAAATGGGAAACACCGCGAATGGTTTTTGGGCTCACTCCTACCTCATCTCATGGTTGCGATATCACAAAAAAGGATTGGGACCCAGACGGAAGCTCAGGAAATTGCGATGAGATTGCATGAGACATTGATACAAAATGTTAATCTAGGGGTTCAATAGATTCATGCACAGTTGTAGAACCTTTACCTAGAGATGCAGACTCCGAAGAAAGATAAAACAAATAGGCTAGATGTGTGTGAAGAAGTTTGGTTCTTGAAGTGAAAAAGTGAGGTGCATCACATAGATCACTATCCAATCTTTGAAAATTATGTTGCATGAGGGGGACCAATTCCTCTAAGGCTCGAAGATCCAACAGGACCATGTACAGGGCTTGCGCTATGGTGTTCTCACTGTCAGGTAGTTGGAAAACATGTGAAAAACAATTACCTTTTGCTGTAGAAATTTGTGCACACACCACAATAGCTCTTTTGCAACTTCTTCCAATCAGTGGGTCATGGTGAGTGCAATTGTTGTAGTTATGAGTTAATGATGGACAGAACATCTGCATATAAGGTGCATACACAAACCCAGCCTTCGGACCAAGGTGCTTGAGGAGCATGAGGTGAATATCAAGGGCACAAATGAGGCGGAGGTGGAGGAGTACCTCGTAGAGGTAGGGGACAAGTCATTTGTTACAACTATGAAGGGTCAAGACACTACAAACAAGACTTCTCAAATCCTACATGTATGTCATGCCGATATTGTATTCAGTTTGACCATACAACTAAAGATTGCCTGGTATTGCTAGCTGAGATACGTGAAAATGGGGTCCGGCCTTTGCAGCTGACTCAGAACCTCCAGATGATGAGGGATGAGACTTACAAAGAGTATCCCAAGGTAAATATTGTGCTGCGAAGTGGGATGAGGACTGGTGAATATAAGGAGAAGTAGCCTAAAGAAAGTGAATGGGTCTGCAAAGCTATAGAAAGGGAGATCGAATTTGATTTGAAGCGCGCACAGAAAACATTTATGGAAGCAAAGAAAATCTTCGCTGAGGCCTCTACCTCAAGAATATAGGACAAGCTAGCTGAAAAGATGGACCATTCAATTCTTACTACTTTCTTGGAGACTTATATGAAGTTGTTGTGTGATAGCAAAGTTGTGAAAGGAATACAAGAACTCATAAATAAGTGTTCTCGGAAAGAAAACACTCATGATGGACAATGTGTAGTCAAAGAGATTGGTAGGCATAAGGCATGAATGTGGCACGAAATGAGGCTCACTGCACAGATAGGAGAATATGAGATGGATCAAGTAATTTTGGATCTGGGGTCGGATGTGAGTGTCTTACCTAAAAAAACCTCGAATAGGATGGGGAGACCTACACTGCAATGGTCTCTGATGTATTTAAGAATGGAAAATCATCATAAAATCATCCCCATAGGATGATTACAGGCAGTGATAGTTGATATTGAAGGCACGAACACATTGGTTGACTTCGAAGGGATAGAGATTTTGGATGACAGCAATACCTACCATGCGATCCTTTAGATTGATTGGGCCATCGACATGAATGGGCTAATCAATTTGAAGAAGCAGAAGATGATATTTTTGAATAAATCACTCTACATAGTAGTTCCCTTGGACCCTACAGAAGGACCACTCTATACTGAACCGATCCACAATTATGGTTGATGTTGTTTGAGGAATATGACTTCAAAGGACCAAACCATCTATCGTGCATTGAAACAAGGGAGGAGCCTACTAATTTAGATGAAGCACTGCCTCACGCATAGCTCTTTGCAGTGCATGTTGCGGATAATAAATTTGTGGATAGAATACACTTCCACATGATGAGAATAGTGCTAGAAGGGTATACTAGTCAACAAAAGAAGGAGCGAGTGGTGCACACGATAGAATTTTCTGTCATTGCATGGAATTTATATGAAATGGGCTGAGATGAAATTCTGTGATGTTATGTACCTGAATTTGAATGAAAGAACATCCTTGCCGAAGCTCATGGAGCAGCCACAGGAGGATATTATGCAGGAAAAGCAATAGCACATAATATTTTATGTGCGGGGTTATGGTGGTTGATGCTTCATAAGGATTCAAAGGCTTATTGTAAGGCATGTGATGCATGTCAGAGGATGGGTAGGTCATTGTGCAGGGATGAGATGCCTCTAAATGCACAGATGTCATTGTAGCTTTTTCAGAAGTGGGTGATTGATTTTATAGGACCAATTCAGCCTCCATGAAAGAAGATGGGTGTGTGGTACTTCATCACCACGACTGAATACTTGACTAGGTGAGCGAAGGCACATCTTGTGAAGGATTGTATAGGGGAAACAACAACAATGTTCATTTTTGAGTATGTTTTGACTAGATTTTCTTGCCCAAAGATTTTGATGAGCCATCGTGGTACGCATTTTCTCAATGAGATGATCAGTGCATTGATGAAGGAGTTCTAGGTTTATCATCAGAATGGTACGCCATATCACCCGTAGGCTAATGGGATGGTGGAAGAGTTTAATAAGATATTGGATAACATGGTGACGAAGGTCTGCAATGCATAAAGGAATGATTGGGATGTGCACGTACTCACGGTGCTATGGGATTATAGGATGACTTGCAAAAAGCTGATTAGACAAATGCCTTTCTAGTTGGTTTATGCCATAGAGGTTGTGATGTCGATGGAGTATATTATACCTAATCTACGCATAATAACATTTACAAGAACGGTAGATCATGGAGCCTTGAAGAAAAGCCTCACGGAGCTGATAGAGCTCAAAGAAGATAGATTTTTGGTTGGATTCCATTTGCAAGTTCAAAAGGACCATGAAAAGGTATGGCAAAATCAACACATCAAACTACCCACCTTTAAGGTAAATGATTTAGAGTTATTATATGATGACAAGTTTGATAAATTTCCAAGAGAAATTCGAATGCATTGGCTAGGGCCCTATGCCATCAAGGAGATTACCGATGGTGCAGTAGTTTAGTTGGTGAAGTTGAATGGAGAGCCATTTTCAAGGAAGGTGAATGGAAGTTGATTGAAGCCATACACTAGGGATCTTTCTAGATTACTATATGGAGGAGACATAGTCTTAGCATTCTAGGCAGCTAAAAGGAGGCACAGGAATATAAAATACACTGCCTCAGTTTTAAAGTTACACAACTAGGGAACTGCACAGAAGGGAGAAATTTCACGGTATTGGTGGAACCATGAAGGGAGTTGGGGTATAGAAGGAGAAACCGCATAGGGCAACTAGAAAGTGACCGTTAAGGTCACTATTCATGTGTTAATAGTGGGAAAATGGCTAAGTGGAGTGGGGGCAACATTTAAGTCAGAATTTAAGAGCAAGATTTGTGAAAATTTGTTGCCAATCTAGCATTTATTTGTAGATTTTGGGTGGAACGATCAAATTCAAATTCAAAATTTCCTATAAATTATAGACGACCACCCAATGAAAAAACACTTTGGATTCTGAGAATTGTGGTGTTGAGCTATGAAGCGGGCATGAACCTTGACTATTTTTAGGTTTTGGTGGCTAGTTCAGTATTTCACAAGCTACCCAAAGCAATCCATGAGCTTATTACTGGATTCATGTTGGCACTTATGGAAATCACAAGTGTTCATAGATTGATGGCCTCTGAAGGAGCTGCCTCGAAGGTTGTGAGTGTGGAAATGCCCGCAAAAGTGCGAAAATCATAGAGATCACCTAGGTTGAGGCGTATGTTGCCCAAAGAGGGTCTAAGGATAAAGAAGGATAAGCCAAAAGCACCATAGTCGGTGCATGAGTTTCCAAGGAAACATTAGAAGAAGGAAAAGCCCATGGCATAGGAGAAAGGTAGGGTGGTAGACTTATAATCTGAGGAGGGCACCAAAGATGTGGATATGGGATCAGACGACATCGACATAGAGGGTGTAGACCCTATCTCAAAGTTTCCCTAGTACATCCCTCCTTGCCAAGGAATGGCGAATGTCCTGAAGGACCTGGATGCGGGAAAATTTCTACTAAATACCCTGTTGCTACTAGACCAAATCATGTTTGAAGGTTTGCACTTAGTGCAGATTCCTAGTCTTAAGTTCGAGGATTGGGACTTCGTGGACACAAAGGGATGATCCCACATGGCGATTGATACCATTATGAATCACATGTTTTATAAGGATTCTGGTGTGACTATGCTAGTGCCGCGACAATGGATAAAGGGGGTGGACAAGGTAGGATTGTTAAACCTACTATGGGCGCCGCATTACCACCGCATGCCCATAACACTGATGGTGATCAAATAATTGCTATGCTTAGTGCACAATGGGTGCCTACAGTTGGGAGAACTTATACCCGTGACAGATATGTTGATCCACAGGGTCACGTTGTTACCACATTCAGGGTTGAATCTAGCCATGGCATTTGGTAGAAAGATGGGTGAGCACAACCTCACCATAAGAATGAAGGACAAATTAAAGCTCACCAAGAAACCATTTGAATACTTAATTTCTAGCATAACCGATCCTGTGGTTAAGGCCGATGCCCAGATTTTGGCTAGGATAATAATAAGGAAGTGTCATGCTATTGAAGTGCCAGCACTTCTTGTGTCGTTAGTGGCCCAGTGCATGGGGGGCAAAAAAATTTAATTCAGTGCACTACCTCTGAGGTGAGTACCTCACGAACTACAGAGAAGCACAAATTGAGAGTAAGACCTTCCATTATGCCTGGCTCTTACTCTCAATTGTGCTAACTGTGTGGGAATTATTGGAGGAGAGACAATTTCATTTGCTCACATTAGACCTACCTAAAGCAACAAATTTTTCTTCATTGTGGGCCACTAAGGACAACGCGAGCGTCAAGGAAGCTAAAATCTTTAAGGCGTTGATAGAGGCATGCATCCACGCCACGTTTAGCTGCAAGGCGAGGATATCCCCAAATTTCTTTGAGCTGTTATTAGTATATGTGTAATTCAAAGTGAATTTCCATTGTCTCCATCTAGGTGTGGAAGGACCTTGAGAAAAAATGGTATTAATCTTCCATACTAGGAAGCGGATGATGCAATCACAGCAATTGTGGAGAGTTGGCCATCATAGTGGCTCACAACTTCTGACTTCTCAACTAGGTCTTGTAAGTTCAGTGTGAAGCAAAAGAAAGCAAAGGCTTGGCTGATGATGCAGCAGTTGACCAAGAGGAGGAAAGGGGAAGCTGAAGAAAAAGCTAAGGCAAAGCATGCTGCTAAGAAATAGGCGAAAAATAAGGAAGAAGAGGAAGAGAAAGACTCTCATATAAGTCATAAGTCCCCTTCACTATAGACAGAGGAAGAAGAGTGGCAGTTAGTACTTGGAGGTGCAGACCAAGAGACTGCTCCATTCTAGGTTAAGCGCACTAGCAAGGATGAAAAAGTAGGTCCACGAAAGAAGTCCAAAGCTAGCAAATCATCACTCGACCTGATCACTTTGACAAAATGTGACATGAATTACATCGGGAACACAGTGAGAGACACGACCATGGAGCTACTGCAATAGTTCAAGCAACAACAAAAGCAATCATTGGTCACCATTCATACAAGTTTGTGCGAGTTACAGGTCTAGGCCACTCAAGTATAGACCAGTGTGGAATAGCACAATGCAACATCAACTAAATTGGCACTTGGAACCTTAAAATTAGTAGAGACAGTCTGCTCATTGGATCCCCAGGCCATTGTGCTACTCGACGAAGCATTGACTATGAGAGTGGAAGCTGACAAGGCCACCGTTAGTGCTCTCAAGAAGGTTGGGTTGAACTTGGTTGTGCTACCAAGTGAAGCCCTTTACACCCTGCAAAATAGTTTGATCACAAAAATTTGGGCTAGAGAACAGCATGTGGTAAATGTGATCAGTGAGCAGTGATTTGAAATTATCATATTGTTATAGACATTTTTGGGCACTTCAACCCCAATCATAAATGTCCATAAACTGAGGGCTCCTAAGTCCCTAAAAGTGTTGCTTCACTACCTAAAGGAACAAGGTCAGCTGATGACATCATCTCCCAGAAGTTCTCCACTGAAAACTGCTCATAAATGGTCAAAATTGGACCATACTGAAAGCTAAGTGCAGAGGGTGCGATGCATATCACCTTCCCAGTGTACAAGGTGCGTTGCATATCACCTTCCCAGTGTACAAGGTGTGATGCATACTGAATTACTCCTCTGAGGGTGCGATGGTCAAGAATGGACAAATGGAAGGGACAAAAATGCGAGGTGGAAGATCATGGAATCTTCCAGAAGCTTCCCCTCTGACACTTGCCTCTATATTTTCGATCAGGGATGAGTAAGGGACCATCATTCTTCAAGTGGAAGCATGGACTATCAGAGAGAGGACACTAATAAAGATCCTAGAAGATGACTCACCTCTCTGTAATCATGTATATATGGGTCCCTCATCACAGAGATCGAGAGGCTGGAATTTTGTATCTTATAGAGAAGTTTTATTGGTTTTCTGGTGTACATTCATAGTGTTGGGTGATCTAAGCTTTGCTTGAGGTGAAGAAGGGCTTCCTAGCTAGAGGATGATGCTGGGTCAGAACATATGGTTTTAATCCTCTTACTACATTTCATATTAATAAAGCTATTATTGTTTTCTTCCATATTCTTCTATACTTGTTTATATATGCATTTATATGGTTAACACACATCTGATCCTGTGTTATTTATGAATATAGATCTTTGTTTCTTCGATAGTAGTGCGTTGCTGTGATTCCAAAGGTTCTTTTTGAAGTTGGGCACATGAAGAAGAGGCGGCAAAGCTCTATCAAGAAGAAGAGGAAATCAAGTGCAAGACTCAGGTTGGTCTCCTTGGTTCTCCTCTTGTCTATTTTCATAAAAGAAAACAATAGTAGACTTTACGTGTTTGTTTCTAAGATAGCCACTCATCTTAGTGGGAATAGAAGCATCCGAGTGGACCCTATTCCCTGTAAGAAAATGGAAACTCCACTGGGGAGAGACTAGATTACTTGTTAGCCTATCTATCCTTGTTTCTTTCATAAACTTACAGACGGATCCTGAATTCAAGCCAGCTAGCCTTCGAAATGCATTTTTTATACAAATGAAAAGTAGATCAATGATGCTTCAGTCTAGCTCTGGGTTTATTTTATGAATTAAACAATAGATCTGCAAGCAATCTAATTGCCCTAAGTGGTGGCTCTAGTAACCTCTTTAGATCACCCCTGTGTTTTACATACACTGAACATTACTTACTCAGCCTAAACACCTGAACTAAATTGTAAACTATGAGTGAAAACATGTTTAAAGTCTTGCACTACTACCATTGCACCCTGCCTTCAAGGCAGTCTGTATGCATCGCACTTCCCGAGTGCAATAGGTGCGCTTCATACTGGTTTCACTGTGTAACAGGTGCGATGGTCAGGGAGGGTTAACTTCACCCTCAAACTGTGGTTTTTTCTCACTGTTTTCAGTCCTATTTAGGAATTTTTCTATCTATAGTCAGTTTGTTTCTGTGAAAACTCCCTTCTCTTGCATTATTCCACCTCCTTAATGCAAATAACTGTAAGTGTTTTTTTATGTATTGTGCGTCATTTTCAGTTCTCTTTTGCAAAAAAGTAGCATAGTCGAACTGTTGCCTCTAGATTCGAAAGTGTCGTAGTTGTCGTTTTCAGTTTTGGAAAACAATCCCATTGTTCTTGATAGTCGATTATACAGTCACTATTGGATAGGATTTGAGTTAGTAGTTTTGAAGTGTTGAAAAGCAATTTTCATTTCAAAATCGCAAAGTGTCTCTCCTCCTTTCACTTCATTTTGAAAAAGAATTTTGTTGAGTACTATCGCTTTAAAAGTAATTCAGATTTTCACATAGCTTTCTTAACATCATTCATACATTAAGAAGGCTGAAAACAAATACATGCATGTTCATTTGCATTTCGACATCTTGGTTTGATTTTGAACTATGCATTTAGTGTGTGATCTGTGCTCTGTGAAGAAAAGATTCTTGACATTCTTTCCTTAGTAGCTAGGATTTTCATTGCCAAAAGAAGATTAAACGTTTGTTTATCATCTTAGACTAAATTTTAGGAATTATATACACATCACGCAGTGAACCTGAAAGGCAAATTGTTAAGCAAGATCAACTTAAAATAAATTCAATGAATCTAACAACGCTTTGGAACTTAACGCACAACATCTGGAGGTCTAGGCTAGAGACATATTCTGGTGTCGTAAAGCCTGGTAACTATTGTTTTTAGTGTTGGTTGGGTGATTCCTCCACTCTGAGATGTCAAGTGCTAGTACGGACTTGTGCTCTCACGTACCGTCGAGTATATATTGGGAGACCACAATAGGCTGCATCCTTTATCCTTAGGAAGTCGTGCATGCCACCCTATCGATCGCAATGCACTGAACACAGAATTCGGGAAGATTGACTGCCATACCGTAAAAAGTATTCTACAGTTTTGTGATTGGTTTGGTAATCCTCTCTGCCTATATCTCTAGAGAAGTTCATTTTTCCCCTTTTTAGACTCCTTAAAGGAAAAGGTCCTTTGAGCACTTGTCACTTCAGGCTCAATAGAAATCGAAGGTGACTAGAGTCATCTTTTGTTTTTTCTCGACTCTTTAAAATTGAAGAAACAAGTTGTGTCAAAGCATATAAAATTTATTTTAATCAAAATAACGTCACAAATTCCCCCGTTGGTCTTTAGGTTGAGAAAATGGAGTCTACTGACCAAGGATTTCCCCTTGGAGGAAATCCTAGTCCCTTCTCCTCTTGGGAAGATGTTGGTGCACCCCATATAGCCACTTTGTCATTTCCAGGATTGACAATTGGTTTGCCTGTTTGGCTCTTCTCTACCTCTGTCATTCAGAATCCCGTAATTCCTGAACAGTTGAATCAACAACTAGATAACACTAGAGTTGCCTCCCAACCTTCTACTTTGTCTCATTCTTCCTCTGCTCCTTCCTCTTCGCTTGATAAATCCAATAAATATAAAAATCAAGTAACTGAGAAGAAGAAGAAGCAGAAAGAGAAAAAGGAAAAGAAGAAAAAGGAACCAAAATCGAAAGGGAACAACCAAGCGTCATCTAGTGAAAATCATCACACCACACCGTCGAAACCTAAATCTCCTTGTGTCATTTGCAATGGAGACTACTATCACCGAGATTGTCCCTGTATCCCTCGGATCTTAAGGGACTAGTGTCCTTATTTTCTCAATCTGGTGACGTCAACCTCTGACGAACATGTTGAATGCTCACCATCAACTAGTGAAAGTGAAGCACATGGACAGAAAAGGAATCCCAAATTTCCTTGTAAGTTGTGTGAAGGCAATCATGCCATCCACCATTTTCCATTCCTTGACGAGGCTAAAAGAGTTTTGGATGATCGTCCAGTTTCACTGTTACGACTTCCTCCTAGATATAAAATACTCTTGCCAAGTTCTCCACTGGTTGAAAATCTAGCTGGCCCATGATTGTGGTCGGCCGAAGCGTCTATCATTGAAAATGAACCCTCTGAATCCATACCATACAAAAGTCAAAAGGTCTAGACGACAGTTGACCCGATCTTGCCTTTAGAGTTCTCATCTTCGAATGATACCGTCACTGAAGATAAAGAGAACAACACTGTTCAAATTCTTTTCGTCAACACAGACTCCGATGAACTTGGGGGCAGTCCTCCCATTCGTTTATCACAGGAAGGAAGTTCATCAGAGTCATATTAGGTTGTCTATTCGGTCCCACCACCAAGCAACCTAGTCGTTTCCTTTGACTGGAATCTACTAGGCAGACCCCATTTACCAGCCAGTGTACCATTCAGAATCATTATAAAAGCTTATAGAATGGTCATGGCTAGTACCATCATCGATGAATGGTCTTCTATGAGTATCATTTCCTCAAATGCTTGGAAAGCGCTTGGTTCACCATCGCTTTTGCCTGAAATGAGAAATCTGACAGGATTCGACAAAGGAACCAGTCAACCTTTAGGGATCCTTCCAAATGTGCCTATTACTTTGAGAAGGAAAATCGTTCACATGAATGTGATGGTAGTTCAAGGACCCTTGGATTATAATCTACTCCTTGGGCACGACTATATTTATTGCACGGGAGCCGTCGTCTCCTCACTATTTAGAGTAATGTGTTTTCCGCACGAAGGCAGAATGGTCAAGCTCGTGGACCAAATGTCATTCCCTGGTTCACACATCAAAATAGTCAAATTCCATCCATAAATGGTATTTTCACACAAGGAATGTCTCATCGATCTCCAGTCCATCCACCAAATGAGCGTGAGTGATTCAAGAGGATGTGATTGAAATCTAGGGGGCATGCACCCTGGTCTGTTTTGCCAGGAAAACCTTGGGTATAGAGTAGATTTCCACGAGGGATATATGACTAGTCTGATAAACCCGTCCTCACAGGAAAATGGGATCAGGCTGGAATAATATACCTTAGTTAAAGTTATGTGAGTGGAGTATCTCTACACCACTCCACTTTGTCTATTTTGGTAGACATCGCCAAGGGAGCTTTCTGTCTGCTAAGTGTATGGAACTTTCATGGTAACCTAGGAATTTTTCCCTATACCTGGGGGCATGCAAACCTTTCCGCATGCAAGTGAAGAGCGACTATTTATTTTTTAAATTTGTAGGACCTCTAACCCTTTAAACCCATAAGGCTAGTTGTTTCCTAACTTGCATAAAGAGAGGATCCATGGCAAAGCTTGAGAGATGTAAGCCACTTCAAAATAGCATCTCGAATGAGACATTCTTATCATACAACTGGCGATAAATGTTACCGTAGGGTTCAATATCGTTAAAAAATAAACATAAGTCATGAGCAAATGTTTCCCCCAACGTTTAAGCTCACTAAAAAATGAACCGATAAATAACCATTGTGAATGCCTTATTGCCAGCTTTTGAGCCTTGGTCGTGTTCTCGCCATCACCTCCACTCTGTTTTTAGCCGATCATTCACCTCCATATGATTTTTTACCCCTTCGAGGAACATCTGCAAAGAGTGATTCTATTAGCCATCCTTGTGACAATGCCGTGATTGCAAAATTCCAAATCTTACCTGGAATCAGCTGCTACCTGAAACCATCAATCGTTCCTTGAAAACGAGTCTTCTTTAAGCTCTTTTCACCTGACTCATAAAATATGAAAAGATTTCCAAGCGATTGGACTCTCCGGCTCGTTAAAGTCATCGGAAGTGCTATCCCTCCTCTAGATTTTAATCTTGTTGGACCTGAGGGATTATTACACAAAATGATCGAGCGCTTGTCTTGCTCGGATCATTAAAACTATCAAAAATGCATCCCTTTTTTATTATTTTACGCCTTTTCGGACTTAAGGGATTATATGAAAAAAAATAATCATTAGAGTCTCCTTTCCGTTTCTTTCAGACTCTCTAAAATTGAAAGGGACCAAGTTATCTTTGTCATTAAACTCGTTAAAACCTAATAGAGACAAACTCGTCCAAATGGACGAGAACGAGTTTCACTGTCGCTAGGCTTGCTAAAATT
>APFE030402582.1:36604-55288 GCA_000404065.3 Pinus taeda
ATTCATGCTCCTTTCCTTCATGACCGCCACTCTGAACCCTCATATCATCAGTTTTTTTTCACCTCTAAAATCATTTGCTTCATTCCATGTCATTGATGTGGGATTCATTAAGGCCCTCTTGTGACGGG
Organism: Pinus taeda; assembly: GCA_000404065.3. Classification (NCBI taxonomy): domain Eukaryota; kingdom Viridiplantae; phylum Streptophyta; class Pinopsida; order Pinales; family Pinaceae; genus Pinus; species Pinus taeda. The sequence continues at coordinate 36,733 of APFE030402582.1, forward strand.
TCGCTTCTTGTCGACATCAGCTCATTATCCAAGAAGTTGACTTAGGAACAACCCTTTCAGTACTTTGAAGCTTGCATGCCTCAATGGCAAGTTTCTCACTTTCGGCGACACGTTTACATCAATGGCCTTCGACCGAGAGATTTTACGTGGTGTTCGATGCCAAGTCATTTTTCATACCACCTGCATTGTACTGTAGTACCTTGAGGGTAATTATCATTATTGGTGATTCCTCTCGTGCCTGTTAACAACTTACATGATTGGCTCGTAATCAGGCAATGTCTTTCCATGTTCGACTCCAGAACATTTTTCACATGGATCAACTTGTACTTCGAGTGAAGATTGAACGAGTTTTGAAGACCTCGGATCTAGTTTCATCCATATGGGCTGTGATATATTCAGGAATATAAAGACATCAAGTGTACATCATTGCCGAAGAGATGATCATCCAAGTCAAAGGATGATGTGTCCATATCATCAGTCTGTCACACAGATGATTGTCTATCCTATGTACATTAAAATGGATTTATAAAGTTGGGCATGGGAATGCCTGCCTTAGCTAGATCATGAAAAAATGTTGTCAAAATAATGTATTGTATTGTATCTTATTACAGGTCGCCTCGTAGCTCGGAAAAACTTCAGATCCTCATAGTAAAGCATTTCACTTGACATCAGAAAGATTAACGACCTCATACATTAGGGGGCAACTGTTATAGACATTTTTGGGCACTTCAACCAAAATCATAAATGTCCATAAACTAAGGGCTCCTAAGTCCCTAAAAGTGTTGCTTCACTGCCTAAAGGAATAAGGTCAGCTGATTACATCATCTCCCAGACATTCTCCACTGAAAACTGCTCATAAATGGTCAAAACTGGACCATACTGAAAGCTCAATGCAGAGGGTGTGATGCATATCACCTTCCGAGTGTACAAGGTGCGATGCATACTGAATTTCTCCTTTGTACGGTGATATGGTTGGGAATGGACAAATAGTAGGGACAAAAATGCAAGGTGGAAGATCGTGGAATCTTCTAGAAGCTTCCCCTCTGACACTTGCCTCTCTATTTTCGACCAAGGATGAGTAAGAGATCATCATTCAAGTGGAAGCAGGGAATATCAGAGAGAGGACACTAATCAAGATCCCAGAAGATGACTCACCTCTCTGTAATCATCTATATATGGATCCCTCATCACATATATCCAGAGGCTGTAATTTTGTATCTTATACAGAAGTGTTGTTGGTTTTCTGGTGTACATTCATAGTGTTGGGTGATCTAAGATTTTCTTCAGGTTAAGAAGGGATTCCTAGCTGGATGATGATGCTGGGTCAGAACATATGGTTGTAATCCTCTTGCTATTTTTCATCTTAATAAAGCTATTCTCGTTTTCTTCCATATTCTTGTGTACTTGTTTATATATGCATTTGTATGGTTAACACACAGCTGATCCTGTGTTATTTATGAATATAGATCTTTGTTTCTTCGATAGTAGTGTGTTGTTGTGATTCCATAGGTTCTTTTTGAAGTTGGGTAGACGAAGAAGAAGCGGCGAAGCTCTATCAAGGAGAGGAAATCAAGCGCAAGACTTAGGTTGGTCTCCTTGGTTCTCCTCTTGTCTATTTTCATAAAAGAAAACAATAGTATACTTTACTTGTTTGTTTCTAAGATAGCCACCCATCTTAGTGGGAATAGCAGCATCCGAGTGGACACTATTCTCGGTAACACATATGTTAAACTAAAGTAGAATTGATTTTTCCATCAGCGAATTGAATGTTAACTTAAAGTATTGAAACCTTGAGAACTACATGAGAATAAATACTTTACAACACTAATAAAACACAAGTAAGACGCAAAGCAGAAGTGAAAATAGCAAATAAATAATAATATCAGACAACAATATTGACTACAGAGTTCGTCCCTGATGGATTATGTCTCCGGGACCGCTTTCAAGATGGGTGACTACTTTATTAGGATCAGAACTGAAGAGGTCGATTAAACAACAATTTGACCAATTTTGATGTGCACGCAGGAAATTTTGGTCATTTTCTTAAAAAATCACTCTGAACCAGTTTCCCAATGCCTGTCTCAGTTTCCAATTCCAACTCTCGATGCTCCTATTACATTGAAAACAAAACTGATTATATCCTCGATAATCTGCACTCCAAAACCCAAAATCACCAATATCTTCCTCATGAACAAAAAGGTGAATTTAAAGGTTTGGAGATACATTTGAGGTATTTTTACCCAAGATTGGCATGAATGCGGCATGATGGTCTTGGTCCAATTACTAGGGAACACCTTAGTGCCTAGTCAAATGTTCATCGCATTAGTTTTCACCAAAACTACAACAAAAACCCATAAATAAACTTTATATTAAAACAAACCATTGACGACTTACTGACTGGGCGGAGGAGGATGATTGCCTGCATGTGAAGAGGTGGTTCGGATGCAGTCTTGTCAAAAGTCGTCATATTGCAAGTCAATCTCGATAGTTGCAGTCTTCCATGTGAACTCATATAACTCTCACATGGTTATCCAGGTTGTTGTTCCACTCTGCTAACTGTAGATGAGATACTACAGTTACTCTCTGCTCTATTTACATGGCTATCCTAAGGTAGTTGTGATTAACTATAACATGTAACCCTGATGGTCATCCTCCATTCACATACAAACACACATCTGCAGTCACACTATGGTTAACTTCAAGTCGAGTGTTTTATTTCCTCTGCTCACATGCCAACCACATTTTAGACCCTGATGCAATTAACTCCAAGAGCTAACCCTAACGACTTACACATTGATCACATTACCATAGCCTTTGACATGGTCTTCTCCATTGTTATGACTATTATAATAGTTTTTTAATGTTTTACAATGATTTCAATGTAATCCAAATAGCCCGAGGGGGTTTTAGGACTTAGGGTAATGGTCTTTGATTTGTATTGTAATGTTGTTTACAATAGATTTATGGTATTTAATGTATGGTTAGGGTTTACCACTTAGGGTTAATGCCTTCTGAAATGCATTTGATTTGTAATGTTTGATTTAGATATAGGTTAAGGTTTAGCATGGTTTCAAATTTTAGTTCTTAAATCATTTTGTGCTAAAAAAAACCCATTTACATGAAATTGTCACAAACTGACATTTGCAACAAATGTCATGTGATGATGACAACCAAACTTTGAAAGGTGGAACTCATGAAAACCAACATTTTGACGACGAAATCATGTGAAGGTGGATGACAACCCCATGTCGACGACCCAATTCTGGTGGAACTAACGAGAACCAGCATGTCAAAAACCGAAATCTAAACCATATCACCATGAAAACCATTAACATCACCTGAACAATTTGAACCATAAACAACACTACCAAAACAAAATGACACCAGACTGAATGCTCACGAAAAAACTGAACTTGTGTAACTGATCTGAGAAGATCCTCCTCAATCGGTCCCCTCCACTTGAAAGCTTTTGGACCACAAAAGTTTGACTTAAACAAATAGTCGATGACGGTAGAGCTCCCTGACTTTCTACCTTGTCGTGATGATGTACCAATACGTTTGATCAATCACCTGCAAGTGATGACCGTGATGATGCTGACCATGGCACATTTTGAATTGTTGACCTATTCCATCCATCTGCAGTATGAACAACTTGCAATGATGGTAAAACGCCCTATTATGAACATGGCAATTTATTTATTTCCATGAAATATCACGAGTTAGTGATTCATAATCATCTTTGAAAATAGTCTCTAGAGGATATTGTTCAATACCATGGACATGTATTAACAATCTATATTACAGAATGGCAGAGACAATCAAAGACATTTTTGTCATCAAACTAGCTACTTGACTTGTCATACTTTCCTTCTTCCTAATTACTAAGTGAACTTGTTTCATTAGACCCATCAAACTGTAATATGTAAAGTACTGCAACTTAGTTTGATTTTGAAAGTATTGAAATGGATTTTGACTTGTTTGAATCATTGTTTCTTGATTTATTAAATGATTTTTCCATTGATTATTACCTTCCCCTGATGCATAAGTTTCCCTTTGTTGTTGTGGATATTTTGATAATGCTTTAGAAAAGGCTTTGATATGGAAACAAATGAGCTTCCTCTGCACTTGAAAAGAGGCTTCCAAACTATTCGAAACATGAAATAGTGACACAATATAAGAGAAATTGAACACTGACTTTCCCTAATACTGACCTGCATCCATGTAACTGTTAACTTCCAAACTTGGACTGAATTGATTCATTCTCACATTAGGGAAAGGAGATCTAGGAATCAATTGTAATTCATGTTGTATTCTCTGCTTATGAGTAAGATGTTTGGTTTCTTTAAATAGAACTGGAAAATTTTCCACCTCTTTGATCAAATATCTTTAATCCAAGCCTCATAACTTGAACAAGCATCATGTTGATTCTTATGTTGTTCTGTTACACACATGATTACAAAATCTCTTATTTGAATTTATTAATCGCTTCATCTGATTAGCATTAACTAAATTCAAGTGATTTTTTTTTTCATCTGCTTTGATAATAAATTCAATGCCATCTTTCTTAAGATGATATTTATGTCCCCTCCTATAAAATACTACATCACGATCATAAAGATAAGCACTCCCTAAGACAACTCCACATAAGTCTACTAGAATCACATCTAATTCTACTTCATCAATTTAATTAGCTGTAATGGAAAATCTTAATCGACACTATTTTTTGAATTTTATGTAATTTGATTTATTTAGCCATCGTAATGGTTAAGGTTTTGGATGGTTTCTTGTTTCCAAACACAAACTCTTAACTAAATATTCATATATTAGATTGGCCTTTGATCTATTATCAAACATTGTAACTATCTTTGTGTGTTTAGAATTTATCATTATGTTAAATAATTCAACTCTTTTATCCTGATTTGAAGGTTTTTTGTTTGATGAAAATGCAATGGTAATATAACTTGAGCAAGTGCCAAAATTTTTAACTGTCGTGACCATGGAAGTTATCCTTCTTTCACCACTTGAATTTGAACCTAGATCTTGCTGGATTGCTACTATTGCCTTCTTTTCATTCTTCTCCTTAAGGAAATTTTTGGGCTTAAGTTCTTGATGAAGCTTCCAACACTTAGATTCCTCATGACTAATTCTCACAATGAGAACAATTAGCTCTTTCCTTATGAGCTATGACTGATTTATTTCTCTTCGAATTGTTCTTCCCTTTATTGTCATTGGAGTCTTTGATTTCCAACTCTTTGGATGGTTACGGTGAAAACTTGAATGGCCTTCCACCTGATTCAATATGTATGGCATGAACACACATTTCATTAAAATCATCAGGATTAATCATCAATAATGTATTTTACAAATATGAATGTAAATTTCCGATGTATTTTAATAATGTTTCACATGTATCCATTGAAATACCAAGTGCCAATGCTTTCTTTCTATACTCCTAAGTAAACTTCTAAACACTCTGCCTTTTACCTTGCCTCAAGTGCTACCAATCAATAACAACTTGTTGCATGTATCTTAAAGGATATAATTATTTCGTAAGAGCTTTTAAAAACTTAGACCATGAATAGATGATTTTTCCTTTTTGCTTTAAATATATCTGAGTTTTAATTTCCCAATAGATTAAAGTTGTTCCCCCATTCTATGTGCAGCTAACTGAATTTTCATTTTATCGTCAAAAAATTTCTAAATATGAAAATACACTTCTAACTTCTTAATCTAATTATCTAGCTTTTCAGGATTTATTTTGCCATCATAATTAGGTAATTCAAATTTTACATCATGTTTTAAAAGAGATGTTTTCTTAGGTTTCTTTTATGTTTCAGATTCTGTACTGGAAGAAGAAGAATAAGAAGATGATGATGATGATGGAGATGATGGAGGTTTATCACCCTTGTCTTTACCTTTGTTCTTCTTCTTTGTCCATGAAGAAGAAGTTGCATCTCTCACCTTCTTGTCTTCATAGATTTCTCTCAACATCTATGCATAATCAAGAATGCTTGCTCAAAATACATCGCTCATCTTATCTTCTAGATCTTCACCTACATCAGATCTTGTCATGGTCAACTTATGAATGACTCTTCACTTTCCAATCTTTGGATCAATATTCTAAAGGATTCCTTCTCCATGTTGGGACTTCAACCTAGTTAACATTCAATAAAAAATATACATACACAACCTACTCTAATACAAAATTATATGATCTGAAATGATCATATGTTAAAACTGAAGTAGAATTGATTATGCCATCAGTGAATTGAATGTTAACTTAAAGTGTTGAAACCATGAGAATTGCTTGAGAAGAAAGACTTTAGGATAGCTGATAAAACATAAGTAGGAAGCAAAACAGAAGTGAAAACAGCAAATACACAATGATACGAGACAAAAATATTGATTATGGAGTTCATTCGTGATGGACTACGTCTAGGTCTACTTTTAGGATGGGAAACTGCTTTATTAGGATTGAAACCAAAGAGGTTGATTACAAAACAATTTTACCAATCTTGATGTGCACATAGGTACTTCTAATCAATGTCTTCAGAAATATCTCTAAACCATCTTTCCAAATCTTGCCTCAGTTTCCAATTCGAACTCCTGATGCCCCTATTACACTGAAAACAAAATCGACTATATCCTCTACAATCTACACTCTAAAACTCAAAATCACCAATATCTTCCTCATGCATAAAAAGGTGCATTTAAAGGTTTGCAAATACATTTGAGCACTTCTAAGCTAGGATTGTCATGAATGCAAGATGATGGTCTCATTAGAATCATTAGGCAACACCTTAGTGCCTAGTGACATGGTCATCACATTAGTTTGCACCAAAACTACAACAAAAACCCACAAATAAACTTTATTTTAAAACAAACCGTTGATGGCTTGCTGACTAGACGGAGGAGGTAGACTACCCGCATGTCAATAGGTGGTTTGGTTTTGGTCCTGTCACATGCCACCACCGTTGAATTCAATAACGAAAGTTGCAGTCTACCATGTGAACAGGTATAAGTCCAACGCAATTATCTAGGCATCGATTCCAGTGTGCTGACTATCGCTGAGATGTTGATGTTACCCTATGCTATCTTCACATGCTTATCATGATGTGGTTACGGTTAACAGTAACATGTAACCCTGATGGTTATCCTCCATTCACATGCCAAAACACATCTATAGTCACTCTGTGGTTAAATCCAAGCCCAACGGTTTATTACCTCTTCTCACATGCCAACTGCGGTTTAGACCCAACTGCGGTTAACTCCAAGAGCTAACCTCGATGACTTACACAATGATCACATTACTATAGTCTCTCACATGGTCTTCTCCACAGTTATAACTATTATAATAGTTTTGTAATGTTTTACAATGATGTCAATATAATTCAAATAGCCCAAGAGGGTTTTAGGACTTAGGGTAATGGTCTTCAATTTCTATTGTAATGTTTTTTACAATAGATTTATGATATTTAATGTATGGTTAGGGTTTAACACTTAGGGTTAATGACTTCTAAAATGCATTTCATTTGTAATGTTTGATGTAGGTATAGGTTAGGGTTTAACATAGTTTCAAATTTTAGCTCTTAAATCATTTTGTGCTAAAAAAACCCATTTACACCAAATTGTCAAAAGGTGACATTTGCGAAAAACGTCACATGATGAAAAAAACAGAACCCTGAAAGGCAGAACTGACCAGAACCAACATGTTGACAACCAAATTCTATGAAGGCAGACGACAACCCCATGTTGACGTCCAAATTCTGGTAGAACTGACAACAACCAACATGTCGATAACCAAATTCCAAACCATATCACCATGAAAACCATTGACAGCATTGGATCAACTTGAACCATAAACAACATTGTCAAAATTGAACGACACTGGATAGAATGCTGACAATGAAACTGAACCTGTGTAACTGATCTCATGAGATCCTCCTGGATCCAGCTGAAGGTCAACAATGCCCAAATGTTTCTTGAGAAGATGTCCATGCTTGATCACCTTAAGAATATCACAGAGAAGAATGAGGTCACCACAGCCACAATAGTTGATAGTTGAGAACCATTACAGAGGTAAATATCCCATAAGATGCACCAGTCGATGCAAGAATTGGCATGCTCACTGCAAGAGTGCTCGACGCAAGGACCAAGTTGGCTAAGGTTCAGTTTGAGATGAACCTTAAGATCATGGAGCTCCAATTGAGGGCCCAACCTTCAACTCCACCAAAAGTCGGAGAGCCATGTGAGGTAGTTGTGAAGGATGAATCTACTGGAGTAGATGCCACAGTGAAGGAGTGCACTTCATTCTTGTAGTAGTCACTCGAAATAGTTAACATCCTATAGGAAGATCCCAAGATACAATGTCTAGAAACAAAATTAAGGGAACTACATCAAAGATATGATGAGGTCAATGCGATGTGCACTGTCTCCAGCACACAGAGGTTGGTAAAGCTGCAGGAAGCACAGGAATTGAAGGAACAGGTAGACGCAACACAGTGCAAGGAGGAAATACTAAAGGTCACATTGGGGCCTTCGTTATATGAAGCCTATGTGCTCAAGGCCTCCATCAAAGGAAAATTGGCTAGTATGCATGCAACATAGTAGACAATATAGGCAAATAGCAAAGGACTAGTGATGGAGCAGCTCGTTGAGCAGGTTAAGCAAGTAGTGACGTAGTGTACCAAAGAGGTTTTAGTAGTACAGGTGGAGCTGGTAGGCTTTGTGACAAGATTCCTATGCCAATAGAGTGAGTCGGGGGCGAGACACTAGATTTGTGTTTGGGTTCTATTGGGAGCACTTTCCCTAGGGTTAGTAACTTGCATAAGCTTGATGAGATCCACCCTTAGTCTCGGGACTATGGCATTGTATAAAAAGGGAAGTCTTAGAAGAGTCTAAGGAAATATTTAGTTCATAATTGATTTTGATGAAGGGAATGGGCTTGTAAGAGCTAAGAGCAAAGAATCTTAGCATAGGATAGAGGCTTTGTAGTTGTGTGCGCAAAGGCCTAAGGTAGAATTCTACAGCTGAGTGTGTGGACCCCTATAACTATGTGCACATGGTAGTTAGAGTGTGCAATGCAGATCTCAACATCAATGAAGAGAATTATTTTGGAATTACTTGTGTATGAGATATTTTACTTCTATTATGAATGCATGCAATTATGTTATGTTGAATATTGGGTTTATGATTTAATGTTGTATTGATGCGCCAATCTATGTGTTTTAGTTTGTTATATGAACACAAGTGAGAATATATGTTTGTGTGAAGATAATCATAATGTATGGTGAAGTTATCCACTACTTAAGCTAATCTCGGTAAATACAACAGTAAGAGAAATTATAGAGGTGCATAAGTGTCTAACTTGCCTTAGGGTACGTAAAGGATGATCGGAGACCTTCGCGAAGGTCTCAAAGACGAACCACAAAGACGAACCATAAAAGTATATCGATAAACCATAAAAATCTTATAGATTTGCATGAAGTAAGATTTATGGCATAAAGTGACATCACTACCATCTCAGGTTTTAGAAACTTGATCCCTGCATCCCCCCATACTGCTTCTGGTCAGTCCACGCTATGCAGATTGATGCCGAAAGGGCCAACAATGTAGGGATTTGCTTGGATAATTAATGTTGAACATGGGTCAAGGCACATCAAGCCAACATATACATACTTAAAACAACATTTCAAAATCATATTCATCATTGAGCTACTTGGATTAGTTTACTAGTTCACAGTTTTGGGATTTCTAGAAGTATCATGTAGCAAAATAGTAGTAATATTTTCCTCAATTTTAGCACGTGTTCATGAAGCTATTTCTAGTTGATTCCACTTGGATTGATTCATAATAACATTATTCTTAATAACAAAATTTATCCCACAACATTTTCAGTTAATTAGCTTAGGCATTTTGGTCCTTTGTTCACCTTACTAGTTCATCGCTTTGAAATTTCTAGTTTTTAGTAGTAATTTTCTATGCAATTTTAAACATATAAACTACTATAATATTTTCACTTTATTATTAATATTTAATTAATAATTAATAAATTGTAATTGTTATTAATATATTTAAAAATATATTATATATTTTTACTTACTACATGGATACAAGTAATAATAAGTTATAATTGAAGAGCAAATTAGAGATTTCAAATTAGTTGAAGCAGGGTAAAAATTAAAAACCTAATTAGGATGGCATTCAAATTATTATTAAGGTGAATTCATGTTATAATATATATATATAAATAATAATATATATATATAATATATATAAATATATATAAATTAATATAATAATATAATATTAATATATATAAGGGGAATAATAATACTTCAATTGTAATCTAAAAATTCTATCATTAAATTTTTATTATTTTCATATTAGAATTAATTATTAATATCTTCAATAATAAATTTGAAAATAAAATTATTTTTTGGAAATTTATAGTTTTTTAATTATAAGATAAAATTAGTTATAAGTCTAGGAATTTTAGAATATATAATGACAAGGTATAGTGTTTCCTTAAGATATTCTCTCATGAAATTGTCATTTTTATTAACAAAAATTTAGTCATGCTAAGGGCTGGTGTGCCTTAGAACTTAGATGACCACAGTTACTCACTCATGTGTGTGGAGTCACATTACCTAACTATATAAATGTGTGTTAGATGTTTGAAAAGCTAATGTCCAAACTATTTTAATAGCATATTCATGATATTCCATATATGGAGAGATTTCTATATGTTTAAGGCATGGAAACTTAAATGTCATTATGTAAAGGTATGGATCATTATAACATTATAGTTTAATTGTTTTATATTCGGAAAGCTTTGTCTTTTGATAGTTTGTCAAACACATTTTCCATCAAATTCATCCATCATGTAAAAATTTAAATTTGTTGAAACCTCTAATTTAATTTATAAAATTTCAACAATCTAAACGCCTCAAAATTTCTTAAAACAATCCATTTATCTAATAAAAATATATTTTAAATAAAATAAAATATAATTTAATTAGAATAAAATAATTTTATCCAACTTCTATTATAAACTCTAAATATTTTAACTCTAAAACATAAAATATTTAGTGTCGTTACACTTGGGAGGGCATTGGGAACATGGATTTTGAATACTAATATAATATTCAAAGCTAAAATATTGATTTTAAACGTTAGAGATTTTTTAGATTTAAAAAGTAATGGAAAATTTTTAGTTCAATTATTCTATATATTATAATGGTATTTTAATTAATATATTAATTTTTATAATAATATATTAATTTTTATAATAAATAAAACAATTTATAAATATAAATTATTTTAACTTTTTATTTAGTTATATCTTAAACTTTCCATAAGGAGTAATGGATGAATAGGCTATATAAATGAGGTTTAAAAATGGGTAAGTTTAATCTTTTTTTTAGTATTTTTAAGATTCTCGGTTTAACACTTAATTTAATTAATAAGTTAAATTATCTTTTTCTACGATATTTTTTCTAATTAATTTCAATTAAAAGTTGGGAGAGTTTTTTTTTTAAACTTAGAGTTTATGTATTTTAATTTATAGAATTTGAGTGTTTCAAAAGGTTTTTCAAAGGTGGAATCAATTGTCGAATCAATTTATACACTCAAAGATGTATTTTAAAATAATAAAAAAGAAATTATTTGAAATTGTACTATTGAAAAATAACCATTGGTGTCAATTTTAAGTTTGACTATACCTTTTTAAATATAAGTTATATGTTTAAATAAATTAATTATATAAAATACAAATTTGAAATGACAAAAATTAATAGTAGTTTTCTCTTAATATTTATTTTAATTTTCATCTATAACATGTGATTAAATTATATTATTATTTGTTTTTTTGTGATAAAGATACCATTAATAATGGTTATTAACACATAATAAATTAATAATTATAAGGAATAGATATAGTAGTCTAGCTAGTTAAATAAATGGCTAATTTCTTGAGTCATTTTCTTGTTGATTTTACCCACAATATAGTAGAGGTTTCTAAGAATCATAAGTTTAGAATATATAATTTGTAAAGCTGGAGTACCTCATAACTTTTTTTGGTGTTGAATCCATTTAGGCTTTCAATGTTGCATTTTAAATAACAAGAAATAACAATCTTTCTTGAATTTGTATTTCCATATTCAGTAAAAAAAAAACATTTCATTAGTTAATTAGAAAACAATAATAAAATATGTATAGTGTAATAAATAAATGAAGTGGCCCATTTAAAGGAACATTTCTATTCAATTCTATAAAAAATCCAATAGATATACCTAAGAATCATATGTTAAGTTGTTTAACATGCAAAGTGTTTCATATGCTTTTTACGGTAGTAAATCGATTTATGGATTCAAAGTGAAATTCAAGTAAAAATAAACCACAATCTTGCTCGAAACCATGTTTCAAGATTTCCAAAAGAGTCATTTAGTTAATTAGTAAGAGTGTGCCAATAAAAATAGTAACAAATTTTCTCATAACTATATATTAATCAAAGACTAAATATAAATGTTTTTTTTGGAGCTCAAGTGTTTTTGATATGGCTTTCGATATGATAAGGGTTTTAGGGCCAAAATATCGAAAGTATTACACCATTTGTCTCCTATATCTCAAGGTTTATACCATCACATATTGAAACTTGTATTATGTTAGAGGGTGTAGGTGATTATTCAGTTGACCCCCTCGATGGGATTCAAATTTGGAGGTCGCCTCATACTTCTCTAACAATGCATGCACTTTCCCCCTACAAATATCCTATAGGAACCTAACATCCATGGTTCCATTTGATATTATAAATTTGGAGTGTTTTCCAAAGGGGACAACCATATAGGTTTTGGTTGATAAGCAAAATTCTCTTTGAAAGGCTACCACTCCCTTCAAGATGGACCCCTCCTTGGATTTTCTCTTGCTTAACATATTTTGTCCCTATTTAACATCCATATCTCTTACCGATTCACATTCTCTAATATCCACTCTAGAGGTCCTTATATTTGTCTCCTCACATTCTCATGCTCTTTACTCCCCTATAGATCTTTTACATTTTTCTCTACCATTTACCTACATACCAATTTTATATGTAGTTTTCTCACATTGGATATTCTTACTGATGGAATTCTCCCTGCCTCTCCAAGTCCTTCATTCAGTACAAGTATTGGTTACACCCCAAGAAATAAATGGAAATATATCAAGAGGAATTTAAAGGAATTGTGCCCAACTCTAGGTAAATCTGTCGAACTGAATGACGTACATGAATGGAGAATTTGACCATTACTAGAAGTCTTGTTAATAAGTGAGCATCCATGGTCATTTCTAGATAGAATAATTTTTTTTTTATATATAATCCCTAGGATAGGCCCCTAGATGTATGATCTTAGTAAAATAATGTATGAGTTAAATCACCTTTTTAGAGGAGGATGCTTAGAAACTATTAAAAGAGAAGATAGTTTTGGGGCTCCCACACCCTCTTTACTAAGAAATATTCTATTGAACTTGATGCCAACTCCAGAAAATGAGTTGTAATTGGTGAGCCTTGCTATTTCACCAAGGACGTTTTAACTTTCAAGTGGTAGTTAATTCTATAATTTGATATTGTACACATTACTAAAACACCATATTCAATGGCTAAGATTGATGCTTGAGCAATTTCATCAAATACATCTATCCTTGAATATAAAAAAATACATATTGGCAACAGCTAGTAGAATATTAGGAAGGGATCAAAGAAGATATGGTGAAAATGAAGGGAATCTTAGATTTCAAGCCTCTTGTAAATCAAAGTCAAGAAATATATGTTTAGTTCATGTCGAATATTATAGAAAATTCATTCGACATTATTCTAGCATCACATTTACAATCAACGATATTCTATTGAAAGATGTTCCTTTAATTTTTTCTAATGAATGTGATGAATCATTCCAATTATTAAAAAATAAGTTAGTTGAAGCTCCAATTACTAAGTTTCCTGACTAGTCCAAATAATATCACATACTCTTTGGTGCATCAAATGTTGCAGTCAAAGTAGTATTAGCACAACCCAATGAGGAACTAATATACCATCCAAATTGCTATGCCAATAGAACACTTAACAAAGCTGAATGAAACTAAACCATAACAAAATGTGATGCTCTAGCTATCATTTTCGCATTCAAAAAAATTTGACACTACTTTTTGGCCAACCCATTCATATTTCACATTGATCACAAAGTGTTTAAATACCTTGTCAACAAGCTAGTTCATTAAGGTTAAATATGTCGATAGTTATTATTATTCAAAGAAATCAAATTCAAAGTTATTGTATGACCAATAAAACATGTTATCGGACATAACCATGTATCATGAATTGAGGCTTGTGAGAAAACGAATGATATGGATGATGACCTTTCAAATACATATATACTCAAAATTGAAGCAATTCCATTTCAACTTGCTAAAATTGTAGAACCCTTACATACCACGAAAGCACCTAATGGTTTATTAGAGAAGAAGAAATAGGAACTTGTTATAAAACCTAAACCATATAAATTAATTATATAAGTTGGGAATCATTGAAATACTTTGCAGATGTGATTTGTAACATGAGAGGGAATAAATCATTATCAAAGCACACAATGGGGGAGATAAAGTACACTATTAAGGAGAAACTATTGCATGAAAGATAATGCAATAAGGACACTGGTGGCTAATACTATATGTGATTGTCAAAACTATGTACAAAAATGTGGTATATTTCAAGGAACAAGTCATCCTTCTTCGAAACACCAAATTCCATTGCACCCAATTATTGCTTCACTAAATTTTGAGATATGGGCGATCGAATTTGTGAGCCCATTTCCCAAAAGTGGTAAGAGGACATCACAGAAATATATAATAATTGCATACTAGTATATAATGAAGTGTGTAGTAGTTGATTCAGTCAAGTCTTGCACTAAAGGAGTTGCAACAAAATTGATATATAAAAAATTAGTAACACAATTTGGCTTTCATTTAGTTATTATTAGTGATAGAGGAACCCATTTTATAAATGGTACAATCCAAGCACTAAAAAAGAAATTTATGATTGAACACCATAAGACCACTTCATACACCCACAAGATAAATGTGTTGTGGACTCGTTTAACAAAACATTAAGTGAAGGTTTAATGAAAATATGTAATGTCGATAGCGATGAATCAGATTATAAGGATCCAACTATTCTATGAGCTTATTGTACAACGTATAAATGACCAACATGAACAACATCATTTAAACTTAATTTGGTCAAGAAGCAATTGTACTATTTCATTATTCATCAAACCCAAAGAGCGTGTTGACTATACTAAAATATAATACAAAGTTACAAATGGAGCAACTCAAAAAATTACACCAACTAGAGGAAGATTGACTTTTCATCCTTCACCATCAACAGGTCAACATGAAACATAAAAAAAAATCGTATGATAGGAACCTTCAGGCTAAAAAATTTCAAGTTGGTAATCTCATAATACTATATGACATTAAAGTTACAGGCAAGACGAAGAAGCTTGAAATTGCGTGGTTAGGACCATTCGTTGTTGAGGACATCAAACCTTCAAGAGTTATAAAATTGAAGACTTTATAAGGGCATATTTTCAAATCACTTGTTAATGATGCATGTCTTAAAAGATATATTTCTTAGAAATATTTAACATGGGTTAGCGATAGGACTGTGGATGAAAAATGTAACCAATTAATATGTAAAGAACTAAACTATTAAAAAAAATAAAGCTAATTAAATTTTATTTAGTTATTCATTTTTTTTTGTTTTTGCATTTCAAAAATAATTCAATCAAATTAATTATAAAGTCATTATATATATCACTAACATAATTGTTGGTTCAATACGAAAAGCAATTGGAACAATTACTTAGGTAACTAGATTAAAACAACATTATGGGGTGGGAGCCCGATATTCATAATCTCCTTAGGGAGAAATAGTGTTTGGAATGAAAATATTATAAAGAGGAACAACATATAGAATATAAGGGAAGAACTGACTTAGAGCATGAAAGAAGAATCTCGCAGAACAAGCAAATAAAGTATGATTCGATAGTTCAATTAACTAGAAAGGAAGCATTGACTCTTCATTTGCATGTAGCTCCAGAAAAGCACTCATGTCTTACAACCCGAAATATAGCTGTGATAGAATATATCACAAAAGAAAAGTAGAGGGAACCATCAGCCAAAGTAATGAATTGTGGTTGTCTCTTTCTAATAAGTTACATGTTCCTCACATACCACTATCGTCAAATGATCAGTAGAGGTTATTTAAAAAAAAAATCACAATTACTATCCACTATGCAGGAAAAGTGATGAGTAAAAGGCATGCACATGTATGGTGACAATTGAGGAGACAATTTGGAGGGTATCAATTAAGCAATAATGACAAAACAATTAATTCCACTTCTATAAAAATCATAGAGGTCAACGATTTACTGAAAATATTGCTTTAAATTTCAGTTGATACCCTCTACACCTTGGATGATATCCCTCTTATACCTAAAATTGTTTTTTTTTTACTTTGAGCTTCTTGATTACCTCAAAAAATAAGAATTTTGATATGTTTTCTCCATAAAAAAATTAAAGGTCGGGTGTGATGAAGAAGAGATTATAGTCGAACCCTTAACTAAAACAATATTTGACCTCTCCGACAAAATAGAATTGGGAATAGACATACATAACATCAAATAGGCGAAGGTTGAGGAACATACATGGGAAAATTACTTTCAATCCTACCTCAAGTGGACCAAGATGAGAGACCAACAAAATTCCCATACTTATTTCTTAGAAAAGGGCAACATTCGTGACATTCTCCGCTCTTCGCTTGTCATATATTTGAGGGTGGGGGAGATGTTGGAGGAGCTAGTTGACTCAGCTGACTAGCACAACCTTATGTTTGAAAATAAATAATGTAGTGAAGGATAACTAAAGATAGAATAAATTGGATGCAGGTTTTAGGATTGAGATCACGATTTTACATCCCATAGCGGCTTCAGCTAATGGTTGTTGGTCTACTACTCTTGGTCGCTAGTTCCATGTGGTGGGTCTATGCCCCTCTAGTGAGCTTGGCCCCTCTGTCTCATGCCGGTGGTTCCCTGTTGGCTGTGTGTGTTGCAATTTAGTTCAACTTTTCCTATTTCCCTAGCTTGTCTGCTGCTTCGTCTCAACCTCTTATTGGGTTGGCATTGTTCTTATCATTTGGCTAGTGGCTAGGTTCCTGCAGTTTGTCTCTACCTTATCAAGCAGGTTCCCTTTCCTCTCCCATCGCTACCTCTACCTTGGTGTGACATTATCCTATTCTATGTAGTCTTCTAAAATCTCAACTCCTAGGTCAGAGACTATGTTTTCACATCCTCCATAAGTGTCGTTCCAGGCATAAATTGAAAGTTTCAATACTCTAGTCGCTCTACCCCTAAGTTCAGAAAGTAGGGGGATTCTAATTTTGTGAAGAAGGATTATGAGATCCTTAAGATTGAAATATGTGGACCTCAAGCCCACTCTAGGGCTCTACAGTTGGTAAAAACAGGCCTTATTGAGCAGTTCATGGGCCTCTAGCCCTCCACTCATATAGTTAAGGTGTTGATTACAAAGAACTAGAATCCTATGATGAAGGGTGCCTTTATTTCCTCTATGGCAAGGGTTTCTACAACATTTATTTTAAGAATCGTCTAGATCGCAACTTGGCGTTCAGTAGCAATCCATATTTTACAGCTGTCCAAGGGCTCTATCTGGATCGATGGAGTCCTAGTTTCAACACTCATTACGATCTTCCATCTTCAATTCTCGTCTAGGTGAAACTAGCTTACCTCTTCCTACATTGTTGGAATGATGTGATTTTTTGGCTTATTGGGTACCCTTTGGGGAGGTATATTAACTGTTGTGAGCTTGAATATGGTATTTTTTGCTATGCTCGGATTTTTGTAGAGGTGGATTTAAAAAGGGTCAACCGACAACAATCAACCTCTATATGGATAGTTTGGGGCATTTGTAAGAGGTCGATTATGATAAGTTACCCTTCAAGTGCAAGTTGTGCCATGAATATGGACACTTTACATAAATCTCCCCTAAAAGTGGAGGATCCATAGAGAAGCTCTGGAAGCAGGTTAAGCATCACAACTCCTTAAAGTTTCCTCCTCTCATTAGCAACCTAGATTCAGTTCAGGCTAACTTGTGAGTGGACTTGGCACCCTCTCAGAGCTTGTTGGTTTGGGTATGACCCAGTTTTGAATCTGAGAAAAGCTTTGGAATATTGGGCATTATGGCTGTGGTTGTTGGTTCAAATCTCACCTAGCCTACACCCTTATTTCTGGGGGCTTTTTCCTTGATTCTATCGCAAAGGACCAAACCCTAAAGGGCACAACATGTCTACTTCAAGTCCTCACACTAACAATAGTTCCAAAAATTATTCATATGAACAAGAGGAAGTAGAGGGATTCATGGCCCCCTCTCAAGGTAAGGGACTTGTTGCGTAATATAGCTCAACTAATGAAAGATCGGAGGGAACAAGGAAGAAGTAACATGTCAG
>APFE030402588.1:0-32499 GCA_000404065.3 Pinus taeda
TGAGATCATGCAATTATTTTCTCCCTTGATTTAGGAATTTATCCCTTGATTAAAAGAGATAAGGTTCAGTTCTATAATAAGAGGATCAGTTGACTTAGTTTTACTTAGTCAAGTCTAGTTAGATTAATTTAACAAGTTGTTAAATTAATGAAATATAGTTTGTTAATGCTTGCATGCGTGTGACAACTATTATTTTAGATAACTGAGAATTCACTCATGGATAACTGAGGCATGTCAATTCAAACAGAGACCCAATTGAGATCAGATGAGGGATAATGTACTATCAGATGTTTGGATATTTTTAGTAAGTATTCCTTGCATGGAGAAGGATCTATTATAGGAGATTGGATGACTTGTGGCCTATATAATGAGGCCTAGGTAGTCCATGATTTTCATCTTCTAATTGAAGATCATCAGAGTACAGAGAGCAGGATAGCTATTGAGATGATTCTTTTTGTATTGTGAAGAGGATTTCCACTTGATTGATAATACAGTGTTGGTGTTTTATGTTGGTGCTTTCCCCAGTGATATATTCTGTGTTGTGTGTGATTGATCCCTTCTTATCAGTTATATGTGTTCTTATTGATGTTGCTCATGGTTGATTAAGCTTCCGCTAAATTGTTTGTAGAAGTAGATCAAGTGTTTTTCTTTAGTACGTTGCATTACCAGGTTGATCTACAGGTGGGAAATTTCTACATCGTATCAGAGCTAGCTGATTTGTAGAAAAAGTTCTACATGGTATCAAAGCTAGCTGATTTATAGGAAAAATTCTACAAAATTCTACATGCTATTGGAGCACATGTGATCAAGGAAGAACAATATACATGAAGAGGAGATTTCAAAGTTTTGAGTTTTGGGCCGAGAGTTTGCATAGCAGATCTGAAAATTTCTGTACAAAATTCTTAGAAATAAATAGCAGATTTGGATTCCTTACGGAAAAATACCCAAAATCAAAAAAAAAAATCAACTGAATCGGAGTTCGGATGAGGGAGATATCATTGATTTAAAATCAGCTATTTTTTTAGAAAATTTCGTGACGACGAGAAAGTGGAAATAGATTGGTGTGCTAGCTAAGAACCTTTATGCACTTGAGGTACAAGATGCATGCAAAGCCTTGAGGAGCAAGGCAAAGGTTAGATACTTGGCGGTTGAGAGGGAGATTAAATTACCTCTCAACATGCTTCAGGAGGTTGTGGAGCAGCCACAACAGGGGAGGCTGAGTGGAGATCGAGTAGAGACATCTACTCATGCAAAGACCTCCAGTAGGGGGAAACTTTGAGCTAGGTGGGCTAAGGGATCACATGCAGCCATACCTCTAGGTAGGAGGTGGGGCGATGTGGAGTGATTGTCCCAAGGAGGGGTAAGATCCTTGAGGTACCCAACCTCTTGGATGAGACCTTGCTATAGGAGCCCCAATGTGGAGTAGCGGGAATTGACTGATTGGGTAGAGACAGATGCCGATGGAGCGGCAGAGAGAGCGACAGTGCAGGGAATCCCAGGACAACGCACAACTAGCAGGTTGCAGCAATGCAAGAGGCACAAATGTTTTGCATAGTGCTAGGTGGCACAGAGAAGTGTGCAATGGTGCGAGATGCATGGAGATGTTGCAATAGCGCAGATGTCAGAGAGGGAGCACTTGTCAGTTGCAGGTAGAGCTTCAGCATCAAAGTATGTTTCTAGCCCAACAGAGAGGTCAGTTGGTAGTGTTTTTGTTCCAAGTGTTGTTGGAGCAAGTGGACCGGGTAGATGTGTTTCATGTAGAATATTCCAGAGTTACAAGATCGAGTTCGAGAGAAAGCCTTTCTTGTTGAGAGGGAGTGTTGAAAAATGTGCAACAAGAAATGTTAAATTTAGAATGTGCTAAAAATAGAACTAAAATAGCATGTCTAAAAATAACAGTTTGGCCAGTGAGGTCATTGGCCACATTGGGTGAGAGGTGAAACTGCTAAAAAAAGAAAGTTCTAAAAATAGCATTTATGGGTCCCTTCCTATTTATAGCAGTCCTTAGTCTATCTGCAGGAAGTAAAATTAATTTTGGTCTTAACAGTAGTTGGAAATATTAATTAATTAATTCAGTTTAGTTAATTAGTTAAGGAAATTAAACTTGAAGTCTTTGTGAGATCATGCAATTATTTTCTCCCTTGATTTAGGAATTTATCCCTTGATTAAAGGAGATAAGGTTCAGTTCTATCATGAGATAATCCGTTGACTTAGTTCTAACTAGTCAAGTCCAGTTAGATTATTTTAACAAGTTGTTAAAACAATAAAATATAGTTGGTTAATGCTTGCATGCTTGTGACAACTATTATTTTAGATAATTATTGCATGTCAGTTCTGTCAAAGACCCAGTTGAGATCAAATGTGGGACAGTGTACTATCATATGCTTGGATATTTCTAGTAAGTATTCCTTGCATGGAGAAGGATCTATTATAGGATATTGGAGGACTTGTGGCCTATATATTGAGACCTAGGTGGTCCATGATTTTCATCTTCTAATTAAAGATCATCAGGATCTTTTGATTACAGAGAGAGCAGGATAGTTATTGAGCTGATTCTTTTTGTATGTTGTTGAGGATCTACACTTGATTGATAATACATGGTTGGGGTTTTATGCTGGTGCTTTCCCCTAGATATATCTTGTGTTATGTGTGATATTTCTCTTGATCAGTTATGCATGTTTCTACTTGATGTTGCTCATGAATTAGATTATGCTTCCGCTTAATGTTTTGTAGAAGTAGAACAAGTACTATGCTTTAGGACATTGCATATATTGGTTTGTTCTACAGGTGAAATTTCTACTTTGCTTTTAGGGATATCTGAAATATAGCTTTGATGTCATAATTTATCCTCAACCAAGCATGATTTGTATATTGTTGGTTTTATTCTATTGTGCTTCAAAGTTTTCGATACAAGAAAGATACGATAATAACCTTAATATTCAAAACCGCAAGCGATGACCAGACTGGTCCACCTAATAAACAGGGTTTCAAACTGGAACCAGTCAAATCAGGACTAGTTAAATCTCAATGAACCGGTTTTTAAAAAATACATGAAATAATTAATTTTTAATGAAAAAAAAAAAAACTATTTTTAAGATTTAAAACCATAATTCCAAACCAAAAGAGACAAAATATGTAATTTTTTCTCATCTATATGCCATGTAAAGGTGAATATATCAAAATGGAATCAAGTGCAATACATATCAACAACAAAAATACATAATCAATGAGGCTCTAAATGGCCTCTAGAGTCCAAAAGCAATTCTACAAGTTATGGGGCCACTCGCCTACTAGAAGTCTACATATAATTGATCAACATTATCACTTTTCATCATGATCAAACTCAATTGGTTGAGTCTCAGTTATCAAACTTTTCAACTACTTGACTCACAAACTTCTCAATTGTTTGAGTGACTTTAGTCTGAAACCTCTAAAGGTATTCTACCCTAATATGTCCTATTACTGCATTTGGTTCTCTACATGGCTTTATATATCCTCCTATCCTAGCCAAGTGTTTCTTGAACCTATTAATACCCCATCCCTCAATATATTTTTGGCAATATTTCCATATCATTTTGACATCAATCATACCAAAATGATCCCATGTAGTATCCTTGGATTTTGGAGCATGGTCGCTACTACTCAACCCAAACACTTTGTTGTTCCACTACTCCAGAAAAAACTCAACAATCTCCAAGCTCACAATGAAGTACACAAAAACTCCAAATGAGATGTGTGATGAAAATGAGAGGGGTGACATCATTTTAAAGGCTTGGAGGGGTTGATTTTGGAGGGAAACATTCCCTAGTTTCCCTCAAAACCACTTGAAAAATCATGAACCAGCCCTTCATGGGGTTTGCGCGTGGCCTAGAAATAAATCATTCAGTTTATGATGAAACTGGCCAGTTTGTACTCGGTTTGACCAAAAAAACAGTGAGGAGGGTGAGTTAACTAGTTTTTCAAATGCTCTAGTGCCTTATCTAATGAATCGGTTGGTTTGACTAGTTTACGATTCAAACCGACTAGTTTTGAATACTATGGTAATAATACAATGAGCACCATTTTCCAGCCTTGGTACCCAAGGAAACTTTTATTATTGAAAATAAAAATGCTAGTAATGTATAAAAGTGTTGGAATGTTTGATAACTTTTAGACCTTTATAACTTTAAATATTTAATTATGTTATTGGTTGATCTCCATAAATTATCATCATTGTAGGATTGGAGTGTGAAGGTAATGGCCCCTCCCTATTTTCATTCATATTATCATGTTGAATCCAGGGTAATTGTGAGATTAACCTCGATTGTTCATGATGATACTATCCACTCCTATTTCCCTCGACCAATCCTGATTACACTCAACCACTTTTGATTCCTATTGTACTACCCTACCCTTGATGTTAAATACTCACCTAGTGGTTTTCCTTAAAATTCTTAACAGTGATGAATTGTGACCCTACAGTTTTCAAACCCTTTCTCATTCTTTCTTATTGAAGGGCCCTGAGACTCAGACACTAACCACATTGGGAAATTCGGACTTGTTCGATTGGAACATTGGTCGACAAAGGAAATGAAAGTGGTTCCAGAGTATAATGCTAGCCTACCCATACTACAAGATGTTGGGTGGAAACCATTTTTACAAAAATTTAAGGGATTTGATATGGCGGTGACTAGAGCTTTCACTAAAAAAATTGATGGAAATGACCAAAGCGAGGAGTCCCAAGCTCCACGCCAATGAAGTCTCTTGTTTCTATCCTATAGGTGGGGATAATGTATCCTCCATTTCTTGGACTATTTTGAAAAAATTAGAACTCCCCCCTTTGGTTATTTTTTGTAAGCGAGTGACTTCAGTGTAATGCAGTAGTTATCTCATTTATGTGGGGACACACAAACAATTTGGGTTGGGGGAGATGTTAGGTCCAAAAATTGTCATATTTCTACCCCTGTAATATACCATTTTGTTCTCATGATTACCCATTTTGAAACCTCCTACCCTGCACTTCCATACCCTTTTTTATGCAATGATGAAGAAATGTGTTCAATAAGCATTTTATTAAAAAGTGTAAAGGTAAACTCTTTTTTCTACCTAAACACCTTCATTTACATACATTTTCTAGGATTGATGATTGTTAAAAAGTTGTTATTAAAGGTTGTGCAGATATTGCACCATGTATAGGGATCTTCCAACCAAAGAGATGAATGTGTGTTGATTATTTGACACTAAGCATAACATATGTGTTTGTTGTTAGTAAGCATCTTGTACACCTATCAAAGGTCTTCATGAATACTAGGCAAGGTTTGTGTGCCTAAGGAGATCATAGTTGGTTCAAGGCCAAGATAGGGGGAACTATCTTGAGTTCTTCCTCCATTAGATCTGAAAATATCCTAAAATAGTTTGTGTTTGTACCATATCGAGTCCCTTTCATATGGTGTTGTCGCGGCTACAACCACCCTCCAAAATTTTTCCTTAGCTTTGTTTTGGAGCCTCCCTGCCAACCTTTCACACTAGCATGTCTTGTCTTGTCAAGTACACAAGCTTCAATGATTTTCTTGCAGAATGACAGCCTATCCATCAAAGCTTGTTGCATCCCCCTCGCAAGTTGTTTCACCGGACTTGGTCCAGCTGCAAGCTGAGCAGATCCCTCAAGAAATTGTGCAATTCTGGAGGGCAACTAGGCTTCCCTCTAGAAATTGCGCAATTCTGTCTTCTAGCTTGTTGGGCTCCAGAATTGTACAAATCTGCCTATCATTGTTCACTGAGAAAATTGCACAATTCCTCCTAGCAAGGCTTCTCAACCCAAAAATTGTGCAATTCCTCTCAGCAGTCAGCTACTCTGCCAAGAAATTGTGTAATCCCTCTGGGAATCTAGCCCAGCTATCTCCCAGAAATGCAAATTTTTTCCTCCCATTTGAGCAGGTCGTTGCATGTGTGGTTGAGTTGATTGATTCCCTCTGGGACCGAGAAAAATTGATTTGCATGCATGGACTGCTCCTCCCAAGGCAGCGTGCAAAGGCATCCCTTGTTTCAGGGATCTATTTTGAGCAGTTGGAAGTTACATGCAAGGATCATTTCAAAAACCTCCCACCAAGTGTCGCTTTCCCTAGATTTGTGGCATGCGCGTCACAACCTTGATTTTATCGAAACTCTCCAACCGGACGCTACATAGCTCATTCCTCACATCAATCTTGTAGCTCTGACATCCCACATTGCATCTAGGAGTCATCGGCACATTTAGCTCAGTTTTTTTGGGGTAAGCCTACTTTTCATGTCTCGCGCTGTGTTTCTGGTTGTTTTTGTGTTTCACTTCATATGAATGATGTCTGCTTTATTGTAGTGAGTGCTTGTTGTCATTTTGATACATATTATCTTGTACTAGCACCATTTCAATTTTTGTTTGCATCTCATTGTTGTTGCATACGTGACATTTTTGCATGAAAGGTCGTTGTTAAGGCAACTTGCTTCACACACATGCATGCTTTCCCATTTTCTAAATCATGCACTTGTTGTTTGCATGACTGATCATTCACTCTCATTTGCACTCATCTCACCATGCATTCAGACTTCTCATGTTTTTAGTTTCCCATCGGTCAGACTGGGTTGCCTTGGCCTAGACCGTGCCTTGCCTAGCTAGCACTACGCATTTCTAGGAGCGAAGGCTCTGCCTATGCTCCAGAAATTGCACAAGTCTACCCAGGCACTGACCTCCAAGCTTGCATTGTGTAATTCTTGGAGGCAGTGTCTCGTTGGCCCCAAAAACCATGCAATTTGCTTGCGCATTGTGCAGTTTCAGTCCTCAGCAAGCTAGGCTGGACTGTGCATTATGCAATTCCAGCATTCATTCAGCCTCCTGACAACTCGAACTGTGCCTTGCACAATTTTGGCAGTCATTCTCCCAACCTCCTGGCGAAATTGCACAACCTTCATGATCAGTCACACATGTATGTTGCAAGTCAGCTCTCAATTTCATTTTGAGTTTCGACTAATAGATCACTTGCCATGAGTGTTTCCATGTCTCCAAGTATCGCAGGTGTTCATCTACCTATCAGCAACACAAGTACAATGGCCTTCAGGAGAGCAGAGTCAAAGGACATCGTTGAGAGCACAACGTAGGTTGCAACCAAGAAAGTGTTTATGAGCTTGCTTACCTATGAAGACATCAAGTTGTTTGTAGACAAGGACATCAAGATAATATGGCAGCAACATCACAGCAAGCAGCAGCAGCAGAAGATAGCACACCTGCATGTGGCGAATGCAAGAGAAAGGTTGTTGACAACATAGAGGCTGAACAAAGTTGCAAGCTCGAGCAGATCCACTTGTGATGAAAGCAACTTTGGAGATTGAGGATATATGGTGATGGCGTGACAAGACGATCGCATGAGAGAAAAGAAAAGAATAGAGAAGGAGTTGCGAGTGATGAAGCAACAACTCAAGGAAGAACAAGAACTGCAGAGACGAAAGAATGAGTTGCAGTAGGAACAGGTACAGTAGGGAGTGTAACATACATAGAAGGATGAAGTTGGACCCATACAAGTGATAGATCCATCCTGGCAGGTGGCACGGAGCAGACATGGTGTGTGGTGTTGTTGGTCGCATGCAAGGGAATTCTGAACCATGCATGTCATTGTGTGCATGCATGCAATCTAACCCATTTGGCACACTCACCAAGGCAAAGACAAGAAGCAATTCTGACTGGAGTTGAACATGCAATTGACAGTTGATGTGCATGACCACCAGCACACACTAGAAGATCCGCACTAACACTATGCATAGTGTGTTGCCAGTTCGGTCACACCCAAGAATACCATGTGCATGTTAGAAGATGAGTTGGATGGAGGAGCCATACCAATGCACCCAAATGCAACGGAGGCAAGAATTCGCTTCAGCAAGATGTCACCAAGGAGTGCATGCACACCATCATGGACAACCAAGCTTGGCATTAGCTCACCACCTTCACCATCACAAGCATGTCAAAGAGTTGGTATCACCACAACGGACAGAGTGTCAGTGATGTCTTGCATGGCTTGCTCAAGCCATTTTGTCTCACATGGGCACATGTACATTGTAATGTAATGTCTTGTCAAGTCGAAGTTCAAGTGTCGATAGTTGGATGTAAAAATCATAGAGTAGATGAAGAGTGATGAGGGTAGATGAATTGTCACAAAGGGAAATGTCAAGGGTCACCCCACCCTTTGTTATAAATAGAACCTCATAACTTATTGTAAATGCTTTTGGTCAGCCAAGCTTCTGATAAGAGTATATTATAGAAATCTTGGATAGTGTTGTAACGAGCCTTAGCTTCTCCACTATGTAGAGCTAGTATATCTCTTTAGAGAGGCAGGCAATTGTGGATGTAACATTCCACTGCCAGAACTAGTGGTTGGACATGGATGTATTGTATGACTGGAACTTACACTTCTTAATATAATAGAGCCAGAACATTTCATGCATGTGTTGTACTGTATTTCAGCGATATTAAGTACTCTAAATGATATATGTATATGTTTGCTTATGCATGCATGTGTAGCTATTTTTGTATATGTATGTATGAATCTTTCTGAAATGTGCTATTGGTTTAACCATCACTTTGGATTGCTAGCTAACTTTCCTTCCATGTTGTGATGCATCTTTGCTCGTGTGTTCCCTTCTTAACTCCATTCTATAACAAGTTTATAAGGGATGCACTCACCTCACTTTCTGTGCGTTAGGACCATTCATGCACCTTCCTTGACTTACCACATATGTCACACCCTTGCTACCAACAGGGACATATTACTTTCCTCTGTATGAAACTGCGGTCAAGGCATTACCATATGACCCTTTGCTGGGACTCCTACACCAAACGGTATGAGGTCTGATTGGGACTTCTTACAGGGGAGATCCCCTTACATGTTCGCGGGTCCAACACCATCAACATTTTGGCGCTAGAAGGAGGGCCAGATGAAAAGTTGAGTCCTTGCATCTGTTTTGAATCTCTACATATCTATCATGACTAACTACATAGTTGCTCTTCCTGAGTGTATGTATTATGGAAACGACTTCATTATCTCATAAAAACTCTCGGATAGCTTGTCACATAAAAAATATGATGGTGGAGGCCATGTAGCCTTGTTTAGGCATGCGGTCGGTGTTGTAGGCTCATGTGAAAGACATGGAATCTTTGAACAATACATGACATGTGTGTTGTTCGTCTACACGCCTTAAGGGAAACCAATGCACTGGTGTGCCACAATGCCCGAAAAATCTATTCATTCTCTTATTGATCTGGTCATAGAGATAAATCGTGCTTTCAATCACTTTAACCATAAAGCACTCAATCAAGAAATTATGAAATTATGAAAATCAACCAATGAATCCGATGATCAGTTTTACACACGCTTTTGTAATCTTGCATGCCGATTTCCTGAAGATGAAATTGATTGGGAATTTCTTTATGGAAGATTTGAGTATCTTCTTCGCATATCCAAACCCTACTCAGCACACTTCAGTGATAGAGCTATGCAATCACAGGTAGGCACAATTGTTGTCACAAGTGATTATCCGCCTTCACCTCCTCAAACAGCTCCACCACCACGAAGTAATGTGGGAGATCATGCACACACATCCATTGAATTGTCACATCCTCCCACCCTACCTACTCTTGATATCTGTGCAGATTTGGCTTGCAAGCCTGTTGGTTATCACATGGATTTGTTCCCTCAACCTCCGTCCCCATGTTCTGCTAATCTCTGGATTCTATTATCTTGTGTTTTCCCATTCTAGACTCCTCACATGTGAACGAAGATCAAATTGTTAATGGATTTGGTGTTATGCAGCCAACCTGCGCCATTATTCATGATGAGTGTGTGTGGGAATCTAAAGAAGAACTCGCGGTGAAGGATGACTCCCTTCTAGCCACACCTCATCCGCTTTATCCTGACATCCCTTTTGATTCTGCCACTATCGATTTCCCCTATGAAAACCCATTTCTGGATGTTTATACTTCTAATCATTCATAAGACACATCAGATGTCAGTCTGTCATCACAGTGCAGAGAGGACACATCTTGCTCTGAAAATCCATCCAATCTATCTTCTGTCATTTCTCAAAACACAACGGGTGAACATCTTTGATTCTCAAATGATGAGGATGCCGACAAACATCCTGAATTTTCTAATCTTGGTTGTCATGATCTCTCTACTTCTTCATCTGATCATGATGTTGATTCCATCATTGTTAATCTATCTAAGACATTGGTCTATGATGATCTATTTGCCAACGAAGTCGAAACACCGCAAATTGTCTAGGCACTTCAGCCTGAGATGATGGTTATGCCAGGCCCTCCCTGTCCTGAGATTGATTTCAATTCCGGTCAGGAAATTGTTGAAACACTCAAGGCTCCTCGTCACTCTATGATTTGCATTGAAGATCAACCAAACACCCATATTTCGCTTCCTCCACTCAAACTACACGATCCCATCGCTCATGCATTAGAGGAATCTTACACAACATTAACACATGCACAATGTAAGTGGTCTACCTTTCTCATGTTTGCTTGCATGTCATAGTCAAGAGAATGCATACACTCAACATTTGCATGCAGTGTAGTACAACACCATGGCAGCTCCACTGAGTGCATGTCATGCGCTTTCACTCATCTTTGTTCTATGATAACTTGTAAGCTTGGAGTGTGTCTGTCTTCATCGTTATATCTTTCATGCTTGCTGGTTTACGCAACTACGATGTTCGCAAACCGTGCCTTCACCGACATGGGTCAACCAATGTGCCAGTGGCTGCTTTGGAAGTATCACTTCATGTGAGATGACCCATGTATTGTTAGCTTAGGAGTAGGAGTAGTTTATGTATTCAAGCTTTTGTGATCCATAATGAATCAAGCAAATTCTTTCGGTAGAAATCACATAAGAGAATTTTTTGGCCAACGCGTTTCGAACCAACAAGTGTGGTTCATCATCAGGACCAGATGAAGATGCAGACAATGACAAAGGCTTAAATAGAGAGCAACGTAGAGAAATAATTTCAAGTAACGGCTATATTTGACCAATAATATTTATAAATTATAATATATTTATTAATATATTAAAAAAAATAATATTATATATATATATATATATAATAATATATAATATATATATATATATTATTAAGTAACAATAAAACAAAAATATACACAAGTCAAAAGAAAATATAATATATATATATTATAATAGAAACATACACACAAACATTATATATATATATAATATCCAAAGAAAAATAATCAATAAATAAAACAGGATCAACAATAAAATATGGGGCTTAGGCCCACTAAACGAATAACAAAAATACTAAAAGGAGTTAAGAACGAATAGGATGATAAAATACATAAAAAAAACACGAAGGAAAAATAAACTTTAATGGAGAATATATCAACAACAAATACTATAAAAAGGATTCCAATACCTACATAGATAAACAAACAAACAAAATAAATCCAAAAAAGAAGCCTAAAAAACTAGGAGGACAAGACAGGGACCCAACTTCTACTAATATTCCAACCATCATCTCTATTCAAATTATTGGGTCTTTTTTCAATTTCTGGGGCCTCTCTCAATTTACGATGATGGAAATGACTAACCCTAGGAACGACTTGGGCCTCCTCAATGCAGATGTGATGCTTAGATTTATATGCATGCTCTGCCAAAGCAGAGGAGCGAGTCCTACCATGCTTGATTTCAGCGGCATGCTCACAAATCCTTTGATTAATTGAGCGACCAGACTCACCAATATAGAGATTCCCACAAGAGCATGGGATAACGTAAACACCCTTCATATTCTTGGGGTCCACTGGGTCTTTTACAAATCTAAGGGAGATTCAGATGGTATTTAAAGGCCTAAAGATTGAAGCCACCTTATGCTTCCTTAGGATCCTCACAATCTTGTTAGTGGTCCCTTGGATAAAAGGAAGATGAACACCAAAAAATTGATCCTTGGTATCTTTCTTAACACTAGGACTTTTTTCAGCTCTGAGGAAAGCCTTAGTACATTGGGGTCTACTATACCCATTATTAAAGAAAACACTTAGGAGATGTGCTTTTTCTTTCTTGAGATGGTTCTCATCAAAAACTCTAGAAGATCTAGCCGCTAAGGTGTTGAGAACAACAAACTTTTGAGCTGGGAAATGATGAGAATTAGCATGAAGATATTGTTCTTTATGAGTTTTCTTATGATGTACCTGATGAGAGAAATATCTATCATCATTCCTTGAGAGGAGGACGCAAGGAAGGGAAGACTACCATTACATTCAAATTCCATGGTGAACTTTATAGAACTAGATTGATTGTTAAGATGGAGGGAAAACAGTTCCAACTTTTCTTTACCGTGGGACCAGATGACGCAAGTTGCATCCACAAACCTCTTCCACATCTTAGGCAGAAGATGAGAAGAAGCTAAGGCCTTTGATTCAAAATACTCCATGAATAAATTAGCTACGACAGGGGAGAGGGGGGAGCCCATGGAAACACCGCAAGTTTTCTCATAGAATTCCCCATCAAATGAAAAGAAATTAGAAGTAAGACAAATACCAAATAAATAAGTCGTATCAGGATCTATGATGCACTTGATGACTTCGATGGCCTCGTTGATAGGGATACTAGTGTAGAGGGAGACCACATTGAAGCTCACAAGTTTGTAATCTGGATCAAGCTTGAAACTCTTTAACTCATTTACAAACGATGTAGAGTCCTTAACAAAGGATTCTATATGTCCAACAAGGGGTTTAAGCTTCTAGGCTAAATATTTAGCAAGAAGATAAGTTGGCCCTCCTATTGTGTTGACAATGGGTCTCAGAGGAGCCCCTTCCTTATGAATCTTTGGAAGACCATAGATTTTGGGGGTAAGAGGGCAAATTTCAATAAGCTTATGACTGAATGAGCTGACTGAGCTACTAGCCTTTATAGCAAGAGCCACACTTTTGGAAATCTTCTTCAGGGGATCCTTGTTGAGTTTCCTGTAGCTCTCGCTATTGTGGAGGTGGTCCAACATCTTCCGAAGTAATCATATTTATTAAGAATAACCACAGCACCGCCTTTGTCGGCTTTGAGAACAACAATATCCTTATTATTTTTTAACGATTTGAGAGCATCAAACTAAGGTTTGTTGATGTTGTTCTTGGGGAGCTTTGCCTTTCTAAGGACAGCCACACAGTATTGACGAATGAGATGTTTTCTTTTGATATGTTTGCTTGCATGCACGTTTTCCTCTTTCTTTTTGTGTTTGTTTTCTTGCTTGTTTGTTTGACTACTCGCTTTTCGTCCGCATTTGCTTCTTCTTCTTGCTTTGATTTTTGGTTTGTTTTCTTGTTATTCTCCGTAGGTTAGTTTTGCATGGACCAGGCTCATTGGCAGCGAAGCCATGCTTTTGTTCCTACATGACTCCGCTAGGGTACTGTCTAGGCCTACTGGCAGCGGAGCAACACCAAAGATGAAGCTAAGACTCTGATGACTACACTGCTTGTGCATCATATACTCCTCAACCCCAATCGAAACAAATGTGTTAGCTTGGCTTTTAATGTGTGTCGACCGACCAAGGGCTTGGCAGATGCTACATCTTACAATCAAGTAGTATGGAAACCAAGATGAACTGAGAATTGAACAATACTTTCGGAGGTGTTAGACTTGCTTTTCACGAACAAGGTCCATTCAGAGAGCTGGAGTTATACCATTGTGTCGCCAAGTGTTGTAGCGGCTACAACCACCCTCCAAATATTTTCCTTAGCTTCGTTTTGGAGCCCCCTACTAACCTTTCACAGAAACATGTCTTGTCTTGTCAAGTGCACAAGCTTCAGTGATTTTCTTGCATAATGACAGCCTGTCCATCAAAGCTTGTTGCAACCCCCTCATAGGTTGTTTCACCGGACTTGGTCCAGCTGGAGGCTAAGCAACTCCCTCAAGAAATTGCGCAATTCTGGAGGGAAACCAGCCTTCCCTCCAGAAATTGCCCAATTCTGTCTGGAGCATGCTAGCCTCTAGAATTGGGCAAATCTGCCTGTCACTGTTCTCTAAGAAAATTGCGCAATTCCTCCAAGCAGGCCTACTCAGCCTAGAAATTGTGCAATTATGGATAGTAGTCAGCTTCTCTACCTAGAAATTGTGTAATCCCTCTGGGTAACCAGCCCAACTCCCTCCCAAAAATGTGCATCTTTTCCTCCCATCTAAGCAGGTTGTTGCATGTGCATTTGAGTTGATCAGTTCTCTCCGGGATCGAGCAAAACGAATTTGCATGAATGGGATGCTCCTCCCAAGATAGCATGCAAAAGCATCCCTTGTTTCAGGGATCCATTTTGAGCAGTTGGAGGTTACATGCATGGATCATTTCAGAAACCTCCCACCAAGTGTCGCTTTCCCTAGATTTGTGGCATGTGTGTCACAACCTCGATTTTATCAAAACTCGTCAACCAGATGCTGCAGAGCTCATTCCTCGCATCAATCTTGCAGCTCTGACATCCCACATTGCATCTAGGAGTCGTCGACACATTCATATCAGTTGTTTTGGGGTAAGCCCTCATTTCATGTCTCACATTGCATTTATGGCGCTTTTTGTGTTTCACTTCGTATGAATGTCGTTTGCTTGATTTCAGTGAGCGCTTGTTGTCTCTTTGATAAATATAGCTTCTACTAGAATCGTTTCAATTTTCATTTGCATCTCATTGTTGTCGCATGCATGACATTAATTTGCACAGACAGTCGCCATTGTAGCAACTCGCTTCACACACACGCATGCTTTCCCATTTTCTGAATCCTACACTTGTTGTTTTCATGAATGATCATTCACTCTCGTTTTCACTCATCTCACCATGCATTCATAATTCTCATGTTTTCAGTCACCTATCAGTCGGACTAGGCTGCCTTGGCCCGGACCGTGCCTTGCCCGGCTAACGCTGCACATTTCCTGGAGCGAAGCCTCTGCCTTCCCTCCAGAAATTATGCAAGTCTAGCTAGGCACAGACCTTAAATCTTGCATTACGCAATTCTTGGAGGCAGTGTCCCGCTGGCCCCAGAAACTGCACAATGCAATTTGTTGATTGCATGTCACTGCTGACTGAAATTGCGCATTGCGTAGTTTCAGCCCTCAATAGGCTAGGTTGGACTATGCATTGTGCATTTCCAGTAGTTAGTCAGCCTCTTGACAACCCGAACTGTGCCTAGCACAGTTTTTTCAGTCAATCTCCCGATCTCCCAGCGGAAATTGTGCAACCTTCATGACCAGTCATACATGTATGTTGCAAGTCAGTTCTCAAGTTCATTTTGGTTTTCAACTGATAGATTTCTTTCCATCAGTATTTCCATGTCCCCAGTTATCGCAAGTGTTCATCTTCCTCTCAGCAGGACAAGTACAATGGCCTTCAAGAGAGCAGAGTCAAAGAACACTACTAAGAACACAACGTAGGTTGCATCCAAGCAAGTGTCTATGAGCTTGCCTACCTATAAAGACATCAAGTTGTTCGTAGACAAGGACATCAATATAAGATGGCAAAAACATCACATCGATCAACATCATAGCGATCAGCAACAGCAGAAGGTAGCACACCCGCATGCGGCGAATGCAAGAGGAAGGTTGTTGACAACACAAAGGCGGAACAAAGTTGCAAGCTCAAGAAGATCCACTTGTGATGAAAGAAACTTTGGAGATTGAGGCTATGAGGTGACAGCATGACAAGACAATTGCGCGAGAGAAAAGAAAAGAATAGAGAAGGAGTTGCAAGTGATGAACCAGCAACTCAAGGAAGAATAGGAGCTGCACAAATGAGAGAATGAGTTGCAGCATGAACAGGTACAGCAGGGGGCACAACATGCATAGACAGATGAAATTGTGCCCATACAAGTGATAGATCCATCCCAGTAGCTGGCATGGAGTAGACATGGTGATTGGTGTTGTTGGTCGCATGCAAGGGAATTCAGTAGCATGCATGTCATTGTGCGCATGCATGCGATCTAACCCATTCGGCACACTCATTGAGGCAAAGACGAGAAACAAGTCCGACTAGAGTTGAACATGCAGTTGACAGTTGATGTGCATGCCCACCAACACACACTAGAAGATCCGCACCAACATTATGTATCAGTGTGTTGCTAGTTCGACCGCACCCAAGAAGACCATGTGCATGCTAATAGATGAGTTGGATGGAGGAGCCATACCAATTCACTCGGATGCAACAGAGGCAAGAATTCGTTTCAGCAAGATTTCACCATGGAGCACATGCACACCATCACGGACGACCAAGCTTGGCATCATCTCACCACCTTCACCATCACAAGCATGTCAAAGAGTTGGTCTCACCACAACAGACGAAGTGTGAGTGATTTCTTGCATGCCTTGTTGAAGCCATTTTGTCTCACATGGGCACATGTGCATTGTAATGTAACGTCTTGTCAAGTGGAAGTTCAAGTGTCGATAGTTGGATGTAATAGTCTTAGAATAGATGAAGAGTGATGAGGGTAGATGAACTTTCACAAAGGGGAATGTCAAGGGTCACCCCACCCTTTGTTATAAATAGAACCTCATAACTCATTGTAAAGTCTTTTGGTCAGCCAAGATTCTAATAGGAGTATCTTATAGAAATCTTGGATAGTATTGTAATGAACCTTGGCTTCTCCACTATGCAGAGCTAGTAAATCTCTTTGGAGGAGCAGGTGGTTGGGGCTGTAAATTTCCGTTGTCAGAACTAGTGGTTGGACATGGATGTATTGTATGACTGCAACTTACACTTCTTAATATAACATAGCCAACACGTTTCATGCATATTATTATCTCAAAATCAGACCCTGGAAGGCTGCAGACTAGGAAGACTTCAAGTAACTATTTCAAACCAATCTTTTGACTAAGGCTTAGCCTCCTTAGCCTGAGAGGGCTCTCTCAAAGGGTTATTGATTTTGACTTATAATAAGATGGCTAACTCTTGTGGAATAACATTAACAAATTTGATGGCTGGATAAACATTACATAAGTTTCCATTGGGCCTATGGAGTCAATCATACTTCAGTAAACAATGATACTGCCTTTTCATAGAAGTCAGGGCACTTAGCATTTAGATGTTCAGAACACAACTCATATAAAATCACAGTTCATACATGCATACAGGAAATCAGAGCACAATCAGTGAATTCAAAGTGATTACACATATATGCAACTGTAAAAGACATTAAGGAAAGAACAAATCACACATTCTGAACATGGAAATCCTTCATGAATCCTGAGAAGAAAAACAGATAACTTATATTACTGAAAATGGTCTTTACATAAGCTAAAACAGTCCTCTGTTATAAATTTTCCAACCCTCATTACATTGTTGTTTCAGCTATATATAGAATCCTTATTCTAACTAATTCGAGCTTCCTCCTCTAGCATGAGGGGAATTTGATAACTCGATAGCTATCTCTAATGACACCTATCAGCTATTTAACTAACTATTAAATACAATAAAGTGCTGACTGGAATTTTAAAAAGTCCTAAATCAACTATGACTCTAACTTCATCTTCGTGCCATAATGGCTACTCCTCGTTCTTTGACACCTGGTCCTCTTTCAATTTGGATAAGCTGGATATTTAATACTCCATATTGACCTTGAACGCAGAATCTGTAACTGCCCAGTAGTAGTAGGAGATGTCCCCTGTTTCTCGGTCCCTGTTTTCCTCAATTTGCTCGAATATATAACAGCATGTTTGAAGCCTTTAATAACCCAAATTATAGAACACTGTCACGTTTTTGATGTGTTGTAGGCTGCGTTGACGGACATGTGGGCAGGCAAAAGTTCCTTGTATGCAATTCATTAAATGCCTTTTGAACGGTGATAAAGGGGCTTTATAACAGGAATTTAGACTTGGGTTAAAATATTTCACCTTTTTAAATGGACACCTGTTTTGGTCTGAATGGCTATTGTAGCTCCATCTGGTGTCTTGTGTACCCTTAAGGTGTCTCTCTTTCAAAATTCCCGTTCATAATACAAAACAGTTGCTCTGCGTTAAAATCATCACCTACAGCAGTTTCGTAGCGCGCTACGAAACTGCTGTTTTATTTAAAACAGTTTGCCTTTGACCCGAAAACTTTATCACCCAAAACTCTGATTGCCAAAAACTCCCTTTGATTTTTCATATGTGTAGCAGGGATTTACATGTCTTCAAAACCATAAGACTAAGCAAAACTGACAAAAATTTGGAACAAAACCTTTCTTGAAAAGAAAATTTATTTAGCAGGCAACTTGCCTAGCTGTGCCTTCAGGTCTCTAGCAGCTTTCTGCAGTTGATTAATCTCATCTTCAATTGCTTCTATTTGGCTCTTCATGGCTGCTATGTAATCTTCTTCAGATGTGGTGACTGCCCTGTTTGTATCCTTTTGCCTCACTTTCTCAGTTTCCTCTGTTCTGGGCAGTGCTTCCTGTGCTTGCTGGAACTTTCTGGTCATGGGTCTTCTAGGTTTAAAAATAAACTCCTGAGCTGGCTCATCAAATTTAAGCCTTTTTGAGGCCTTGGTTTTCTTAATATTTTCTTGCGGTGACTGTGTCAAATCAATTTGAACTGGTTTAGACTGCTCGAATTCAATGGCCTGTAATAAATCATTCAAGCTTGCCTTAGACACTGGGCTCTCTTCAACAGCTACAGCTTTACCTTTTTCCTTGTTTATTTGGCTTCTTGTCCTTACCCTTGAGACTGCTTCAGATTTGCTTGTTTCAGGTACAGTCTTCTTACCCTGAGTTTTTTCCTTTGTTGATTGCTGAGGTTGTTCCTGAATGATTAGTGGCTTCACTGGTTTTCTTAGTTGTGACTTGATTTGCTTTTTAGCTCTCACTTCCTTTTGAAGCTGTGCTATGGTGAATTCTCTGGCTGGTTGTGGAGTAAGGCCAATCTTGCTTTGAAATCCAGCCATGAAAATAAACGAATTCCAGTCTCTGCCTATCTTTTGGAGGCCATCTAAAATTAGCAACTTAATCAAACCATGATGAAATAAAGAGGTTTCACAGTCCTCTTTCCTCAGCTGCACCTTATCACACATCTTACTCAAACTGCGAAATAAATAAAACGGAATGTCTATAGAGACTTTCCCGGTGAAATGCAAGAGCAGTTTAAATTGGTAAGAATAAACCTTATTGTACCTTCCTTCACAGGTCAAATATTTCTGTATGCAGGTGAGAAGAAGAGCATAATGTTCCTTGACATAATCCCTGGGCACTGCTTTTGTTAAGTCTTCATTTACATATGCCTCTTTTAAAAACTCCTTACAAGGATTCATATCAAATTTAAAATTTTTGAACCATTCTTCCCGTCCTCTTGGGATCTCTGTTACAGCAGCTATTACTTCTGGGGAAACCTGTACTTCTAACATTGCTATCTTTGAATTCAAACCAGTGAAATTTAGCGCAAATTCCTTAGTTACCTGTGCATGTCCTCCTTGTAGTTTTTTACAAAAGTTCCAGCACCCAGCATCTTTGAACGCTTTCTTCACGCCTTCATCCCTCAACGTTATGTCCAGGCCTTCAGGTTCATTCCTCTGACATTTACCGGATCGGTGCTCTTTTCTCTCCATTTTTCCTTTGAGATCTTCTCAGCCAAATTCTAACAGCTCCAGTTGAGATGGTGATTCGGCTCCTTTTTTAACTCAGCCTCGCTTGTAAACAGGCTCGCTTGAAATCAGCCTCGCTTGAAATTCAAATTGAAACACTTCACTACATAATCGGCCGACTGGTCACTCATGCAGCACTTACGACCATCATTACGGTTTATGCACGGTAAAATCTCTTGGGAATGATATTTCTGTGCATATCAACATTCTATTGGTGGAGTAGTGGAAAATGAACGTTCAGACATGATACAAGAGGTACGCAGACTGACATGAGTGGACACGAATGATGACTCACCTATGGACTTGACATTTCGGGAAAGATTCGCTGCGATATGCACGAACCCATGATTTCGCAGCACTGTTAGTTATAATTTTTAATGATGCACTGCGAAACTGCTTAATCATGACGCGCTGCGAAACTGCTAGACCATGATTGCGCTGCGAAATGGGCAAATAAGATTACGCTGCGAAATCACTAAAAGACACGGTGACTTGGCATAGACAAGACATGACTATGGAATAATGATGGGTTGAGGAGAATCAATAGGAGTGGAGTATGATTTAAGTTAAAAACCTTTAAAACTCCAAATCTTAAGTGAGAAAAATAAAATGAAACCAACTTTAACACAGACCTTTGTCATCAAACTAGGACAGGCAATTATATGCATCAAACTTTTAGTTCTAAGTGATAACACATATGTTGTATTGTATTTCAGCTATCTTGAGTACTCTAAATGATATATGTATATGTTTGCTTTTGCATGCATGTGTATATATTTCTATATATGTATGTATGAATTTTTCTGAAATGTGTTGTTGCTTTAACCATCACTTTGGATTTCTAGCTAACTTGCCTTCCATGTTGTGATGCATCTTTGCTAGTGTGTTCCTTTCTTGACTTCATGCTATCACAAGTTTCCAAGTGGCGCACTCACCTCACTTTCCATGTGTTAGGACCATTCATGCACCTTCCTTGACTTACCGCATATGTCACACCCTTGCTACCAACAGGAACATCTTACTTGCCTCTGTGTGAAATCATGGTCAAGGCATTACCATACGACCCACTATTGGAACTCCTACACCAAATGGTCTGAGGTCTAATTGGGACCTCTTACCAGGGAGATCCCCTTACATGTTGGTAGGTCCAGCACCGTCAACACATGGTTGTTGTGATTTACACATAGTTTGTCTATGTCTATTTTCATTTTTAAAGCCCATATTTGTAATGTCATTTGTATAAGAAAGAGAAACCATGGCCTTTGGCCTATTTAGTGATACTATTGTAACTCCGTGTTGTTGGTTTAGACTTATGTGTGTTGCTCCCTTTGGTTGATCGGACCCTAAGATTTTGACATATGATGTAAAATACTAGGCAATGTTTTAATGTAAGGATATTATGCCAAATTCAATGTTCAATCATTTGTGTATTTGATGTTTAATTACTACTTTTTTATTTAAATATTTTATAGGAGGCATGAGCTGGTTGGTTGGCTCGCCAATCCATCTCGTTGCCCCTGGTTGATTTATATGAATAGGTTATAGATATGCTAATTGGTGTTTGATATCTTGTGATTTGGTTTTTTAGCTTGTGTTTGCTCTCATATATGGAGGTTTCTTGTGTAGAAGTTATATACTTTGCTTCGCTGATATATATTCCTTCATTTCATACTTGTTTCACATTCACGGATCTGGAAACATCATAATTGTAAGTGTGATAAGTTTTAATGGTGAATGTTACACATATAAATTATTATCATAATCGATCACCATAAGAATTTAAAGAATGAATTGAGGGGTAAAGAAGTTAAAGAAGTTAAGAATGATTCTATAAAATAATTGACACATCTCATTAAAACCATGTAAGTTTATCATGTGAATTAAACGACCGCCCTTCAGAATCATTTGGTTAACATGGAAATTTCTCAAGGAAATAAGTTTCATAATAATAGAAGTAATAATGCATGGCAGAAAAGGGGCCCTCCTAATGAGCTGAGACTGCCAAATCTGCTTGAGTCTGCAAATGTTGTTGATTAATATTTTCCATATTGTATACCTTGTGATAATTATCATGATGAGGCTACTTGCACCGTTGTGAAAAGATCCATGGACAATGGAATGGTGAGAACAAGTAATCAAATTAATTTTGTTGGTAAATAACATTACTTGTCTATGGAGGATTGGATGGAGATTGTGGATAAAATTCATGATATGAAAACGCTCCAATATTATTATAGTATTAATAATTTTAACGATGAAAAGGATATGGCTACTAAGTTGTATGGAGAGAAGCCTTCTCCAAAACAAGTCTTGGAGATTGTGAAGGATAAAGGGTTAACTTATCAACGCAAAAATAATTAACAAAGTGAGACTCAGATTTCCCTAAGAACTTTTAGCCCTAGTTTGAGTATTGACTTGGTAGGTTGGATTAATAATGAAAATCTATTGGTTCCTGTCGTGCAAATATTAAATATCCCCTCTCAAAAGTATAATATATTGAAGGTTATTGATTCTTCTTGTATCGATGCCCCTTGTGGAAAAGGTCTTGAAGAGGATGCTCCGGTGTATTTGTAAATTGTGGATCCAGATAATAAAGATCGTTAGTCATTTTACATTACCTTGCTTGTTAATGGTTTTCATTTGTATAATTGCATGTTGGATTCAAATGCATCAGCTTTTGTCATGACCAAGAAGGTCATGGAACATCTTAACTTAAAAGTCACCAGACCATATCACAACATTTTCTCCATGGATTCCAAGAGGATTGAAGTTCATGGTTTGATTAAGGACTTGCAAGTTCATTTGTCTATTTATCTTGATATAATGATTACCATGGAAATTGTCATGATTAATGTGCTTGATTCTTGGGGCATGTTTCTATCAAGGAAGTGGGTTGTCGATCTAGGAGGAAGTATTCAAATGAATTAGTCTTACGCTACTATTCCCTCACATAGAAGCAATGGATTTGTTATACTTTATAGGGAGCCTGAAAGGATATTTCATGTGGAAGACCCCAAGATGCCAAATAATGAGATTACATATGAAATCATTGTGAAATGTAATGTCATGTCTAACATTATGGTTCCTTTGGTTGAAAAAGATGATGATTTGAAGAATCGAGTATGGCATATGTGTTTCGATGGTGCATATTCTAAGCATGGTAAGGGTGTTGGAGTGGTGCTTAAATCTCCCCTTGGTTATAATTTTAATTTTTCCAATATATTCGAGTTTGAAGCGACATACAAAGTGGTTGAGTACGAAGCCCTTTTGTTAGGTATTGAGTTGGCAAGACATTTAAAGGTTAAAGTGCTTAGTGTTAAGGGATATTCTGATCTAGTTATTCAACAAGTCAAAGCTAAGTTTTCTCGTAAGAATGATGGACTCAAGAAATATCAAAATGTAGTTTGGAACACTATAGATCTATTTGATGCATTTAATATTGAGACTATTACCATAGATAAGAATAGCCATGTTGATGACCTTTTGGTAGAAACATCCATCTTGTAGATGTCTAAAGGAATGGTTAATGATAAAGTTAAGATGGAATTTATCTTTAGACCTTCAATTCCTGATAATGTTGAGCATTGGTAGGTTTTTTATGATGAAATTCATGTGCTCTATTCCCTTAATAAGTCAAATGAATTCGAATATTTTAAGGTCAATTGTAAGGAGGAGGGATCTGATTTTACTAAGTATGAAGATGTAACATATCCTAATACCAGGAATATTGTAGCTTTTGAGCAACTCTTTGATAGGCACAATGTCACAAAGAAGAAAGAAGAAAAGAAAATTGATCCATGGGAATTCATATAATTAAATATTGATATCGTTGAGGATCCGAAAATTGTTAAAATTGGTAAAGGTACTAATGAAGAAGAAAGGAAATTTTTTATTTATTTACTTCATGAATATAGCGATGTTTTAGCATTTTCCCATGATGAGTTAAAAGGTTATAGAGAAAATGTTATGGAACATACTATCCCATTGAAGGATGAAAATTTTAAACCATTTCATCTAAAACTTAGGAAAATCAATCCTAAGTTGATCCCCTTATTTCAAAAGGAGCTTTAGAAGATGCTCACAGCTAGAATTATTCGCATACTTTACATTCATCATGGTGTTCAAATTTGATGATTGTTAGAAAGAAGAATGTATCTATTAGACTTTGTGTTGACTTTAGAAACCCTAATTTAGAATGTAAGAAGGACAATTATCGTTTGACTAACATGGAGACTATGTTACAAAGGGTAACGAGGTCAGGCATGATGTCTTTATTAAATGGTTTCTCAGGTTATAACAAAGTTTGGGTTAAGAAAGAAGATTGGCATAATACAAATTTCACCACACCATGGGAACATTTGAGTATATAAGGGTGCCTTTTGGGTTGACCAATGTTGGATAATATTTTCAAAGGGTTATGGATTATTCCTTTAAGGCTTTAATTGGAAAATTTATTGAAATATATCAAGATGATCTTACTGTATTTTCAAAGGATGGAATTAGTTATATTGATCATCTCAGGCAGATCTCTAACAGGTGTAGAGAATTTGGGATTTCCTTGAATCCTACTAATTTGATGTTTGGAGTAATTGAAGGGAAGTTACTTGGTTACACCCATTTCTAAATATGGGATCAAGATTAATCCTGAAAGATTTAAGGCCATTTAAAAGATTCATTTGCCTCATAATATTAAATTCCTTCAATCCTTCCTTGGAAAGGTTAACTTTCTTAGGAGGTTTATTCCAAACTACATAGAAATGGTTAAGCCTATTCAAATTCTCTTGAAGAAAGATGTGAAGTTTATATGGAAAGATGAAGGAAAGAATGTTTTTCAAGAAATCAAGGGTTCAATTGCAAAGGCTCCTCTCTTAGTTGTCCCAGATTATTCGAAGGATTTTATGATCACCTCTTTCACTTTAGAGGATACTATTGTGAGTGTTTTACTTAAAAAGAATAAGGAAGGTCATGAGCAACCAATTGCATTCATGAATAGGTCGCTTCATATTTCCAAGTTAAATTATACTACTATGGAAAAGCAAGCTTATGCTTTGGTAAAATCTCTTAATCATTTCATGACTTATGTGGGATATTCTAAAGTAATTGTTTTTGTCCCACACTTTGTGGTTCAAGATATTTTAACTCAAACCGATTTCTTAGGTACTCAAGTTATATGGGTCATGAATATTCAAGAATATTATTTGGAGATTAGACCCACTAAGC
This sequence comes from Pinus taeda, assembly GCA_000404065.3. Classification (NCBI taxonomy): domain Eukaryota; kingdom Viridiplantae; phylum Streptophyta; class Pinopsida; order Pinales; family Pinaceae; genus Pinus; species Pinus taeda. The sequence goes on from APFE030402588.1 coordinate 24,809, forward strand.
TTGTTAAGGGCCAAGGATTGGCTCATTTTTTGACTGAAGGAAATGAAAAGGATTTAGGCCTAATTTTTCCAAATTATTTATCAAAATTTTTAACTTCACCTGAGCTTCAAAGGTTAGGATAACTTGAATGGTATAAGGACATCATTTATTATTTGAAAAACCATATGTGTCCTTGCCATTTAGTTTCTCATAAGAGAAGATATCTAAGGTCAAAAGAAACTAAGTATTGCATTATGAAAGATGGTCTTGGATGGAGAAATCTGGAAGGGATAATACTTAGGTGCATAAAAGAATTTGAAGTGAAAAGGCTTATTTCTAAGTTTCATGGAGGATTTTGTAGTGTTAATTTTGCTGTGAAGACTACCACCCACAAAATATTGAGAGTTGGGTATTATTAGCCTTCAATGTTAGGCAACCAACTCACAAAAACTAAGAAAACATAGATCAACAACTTGAAAAATAGCCTCTTCGAGGAGGAAACCTCCTTTACATCACATAAATGAACAATTCTTTGATGATTTAAATGACAAAACCTCCTTTCTATATATAGGATTCTAAGGGGTCATAATATAATCAGAACCTACATAATAATAATAATGTAAGGGCACAAAAATAAAAATAGTGGGCTTCTATGGGGTATAATAATAACAATATGGGGACTACATGGGCACAACAATAACAATAAGGGATACATTAGTATTATAGGGACCTGACATTCAATCTTTTCGGATGTGCAGAAAATTGATAGAAGTTGTCAATCATGTCAATTGTTCACTGGGAAGCAGATTAGTTGCCTTGCCCTTACAACCAGTGGTTGTTGAGGCTCCTTTTCAGTATTGGGGTTTGGATTTCATTGGAAAAATTAGTGAAAACTCTAGTAATGGCTACTCATGGATTTTAATTGCTACTAATTATCTTACTAAGTGGGTTGAATACATTCCTATAAAGAATGCCACTAAAAAAGTTGATATGGACTTTATTGAAGATAAAATCATCACTCGATTTGGGGTCCTAGCTAATATTACCACTGATAATGCCAAAGATTTTAGTTCTTAAGAGTTTTCATCTTTTTGTTTTAAGTATGGCATTATTTTGTCCCATTCATCAAACTACTATCCGTATGGTAATGGTCTTGTTGAGTCTAGTAATAAGAATCTTACAACCATTATAAAAAGATAGTATGGGACAATACACAAGCTTGGGATAACAAAATCAAATATGTATTATGAGCAGACAAGATTACAAAAAATAAAGCTACCGGAAAGAGTCCCTTTGAACTTTTTTATGGCTTGGATGTAACTTTATCTATCCACCTTAGGCTTCCATCTTAATAGCTCCTTTAGAATTTCACTAATGAAAAAGATGTTGTTCAATTGATCAGATAGTGGAGTTGGATGAAACTCAAAGAAAGGATTTTGAGCATAATTGTAAAAATCAATCTAAAGTTAAGAAAAATTTTGATAAATATTCTCGATTTAAACTTTTTTCAGATGGAAGTTTTGGTACTATTATGGGATCGCATGAATGAGAAGTCGGGAAATCATGGGAAGTTTGACAACTTATGGCTTGGACCTTATAGTATCAGAGGACCCTTTGGAGAAAATTCATTTCACTTGAGCACATTGGATGGAGAACCTCTTGACTTACCTGCAAATGGAAAAATGCTCATTTTTTTCTACAGAGATGGCATTTGATGCCACAAGGCATCCTCATTATTGTATTTCTAACCCCACTCTTTGTCATTTCAGTTATTAGAATAGATTTTTTTTTTAGCGTTTCCATTTCATGTTCTTAGATTAGATTATATTTCTTGTCATTAGAATAGTTTGTATTCTAATTTGTTATAATAGTTTTTTTATTCTAGTATTTGATTGTATACGATGATTTCTTATATATATGAGAATGGATACTTCCTTATGTGATTTGTGTGGCTTGGATGCAGATTATGGATTCTCAAATTCCTTCATGAAGAAATGTGTCCCCACATAGAGCCAAATGTTGACCACTCAAGCGTCAACCACATAAATTTTCAAAGAATCCATGCCAAATCATATTTTAAAGCTTTCCATCATGGTCAGAAAGTCAGAATTTCAAAACTTCATCATCATCATCATGTAACTTTTGGTCATCAAGTTGTAATCCCAAATTCTACTACCCTGCAGGGATGATGTAAAATTGATTCTAGTATGATGAATATAAATCCATGTAATAAACCAAGGCAGCTTAATATTTTTTCTGTATATTTTTCACTCTATGAAGTATTTTTTTTCTTAGCTAATTACTTGTGTTTCTCAACACTAAATAACTGGTTAAGTTTTTCTCCCACACATTCCCTAAATCTAGAGTGAGGCTTTATGGTAGAGTATTAGGTGAGTCCTAGGGTATAGAGTCAATGTAAAATGACATACTAGATCCTATCTAAAGTTTCACGGAATTTGGATGAGTATAAGTGTCCTATTTTTATTATATAAAATTTCCCATTGGTTGGGATTTTTAATAATTACGTGAGATAAAATGTAAAAAGTGGTGTCTATAGAAAATTATAGGGGTATGATTACTCAAAATTAGACCTCAACACCTTAACTTTTTATCTAGACACACTTTAAGGGTTGAAAAATATGTCTAATCCCTTCAAATTTGTATTATTTTCATTTTTGGAAAAAATTGGCAATTAATTTGTCGGAAATTAGTTTAAAAAAAAATTGAGAGAATAAAAACTCTCTCCAAGTAGAAAAATAATTAAAATGGCATGTGGACCTTCCCAAGAAAAATATCAAATCAAAAAGTCAATAAATCTCCACAAATCAAGCAAGGAAAGGTCCCAAAAGAAATTTGTTGGTCCATAAACTAATTTCCCAGAAAAATGAATTTTTAAGGGAGATGGTCTTTCAAGAAGAAAAATGTGAAAAATATTCTCGTGGTCCAAACCAATTCGAGATCAAATCTTGGTCAACCTAGCTCCTCTTTCAAGGAAAACGACTTCCTTCCAAGTTTTGCGCAAGAGTTTTTCAAGGAGATCAAATTTTTTTATGGTAAAAGTTGAGCAACAAAATGGACCTAGCCGTTTTTCCACTTGGAGGGGTCTCTCTCTCTAAATTTCTCTATATAAGGATGCTCATGCTCCTCATTATATCATCAGTGTGGTCTCTTGATTATTGTAATCGAGCTCTTGGCTAAGGAAGCTCCATATTTTTTCTTAATAATAAAGGAAGTCTTTGGGGTTAATTCATGGTGGTGTTCCTCTTCTATGTTCTATGCTAAAATAAATTTTTTTTATTCATCTTCTTAATTATTTGCTGCTTTTAATTTAAATCTTTGTTATTTCACTTTCCAATTTGTGGATCTACTATGTGTGCAAGCATCTTACGTTAGTATTTGAGTTTAGATAAACACTCTTGATTTAAACATTCTAGTGGGTTTTTGGTTGAACCCCTAGACCTTTCTCTTCATTGTGTTATCTATCTCCTTGTGATCTAACAAATTGTATCTGAAGTGTGTAGAAATCCTTCTCATTGAATCAGATCTTGGGCGTTTGGGGATGTTTTTGATTGAACCAACCAACTCCCGAGACATAGAAGTGGAAAAGCCTACTTTCGTTTATATCAAAGGCTTATATAGCAAAATGTTTCAGAGGTTTCTTGGCCATTTCTTGTGAAAAAGTTATTTATATTATCTATTTTCTCTATATTGTGATTTAATTGAATAATCTAGCTAAATTAGATATATATTCTAGCACCCAATAGTGGAGTCGTACTCATCTCTTTGGGTGAGTATATTTGTAAATTTTGTAAATATTTTTCATATATCTCTAATCCTCATTGTATATAACCGATTTTCCTTGTATATACGTGTTTGTTTCTCTTGGCTTGCGCAGATCCATCTCAAAGAGGAGGGTTGCTTGCTTAGAAATTCATCAAATCTTTTTTTAGGTCGAAAACTTGAAGATCAAACGAAATTGAAATCTTTTTTAAGTCATAATTACACTTAAATTTGATCAAACCCTCTTCCTCTTTGTGCAGACCCTAGATGCCTAGGGTTTTAAGGGTTTCAAGCTCTTCTACAAGTCGATTTGGGAGTTAATCTATTGTTTGAAGCTTGAATAATTTGAGATTATATTTTTTTCGGCAAGCCGCTTTCATATAGAGGCATTTTTCTCTTAAATGTAATCATAGGAGGCCTTATCCTTTGATATTGAATGATATACATTGAATATTTGCAGAAAATCAATTTTTTTAAGAAAATCTCAAGTCGTTTTGGGAGAGGCTCTAAAATTTATATATATAATTTTATTGAGGTTGTCCATTTTCCTAAGCCTTCTTCTCTAGGCCGCAAGCCTAGAAGGGATTTTTGTTTCTCCTTGTGCGAAAATTATTTATTTATTTGGAGGATAAATTTAATTAAAATTTTAAGAAATCATTCATTAAGCCTTGTAAAAATTAATATAAATTTTTGAAGGGTTTCTTCCCCTTAGTCGTGAGAAGTGGAAGGTCCCTCCTCTCTTGTATGCATCATTTTCTCACCATGAAGCGACTAGGGTTTGAGAAAAAATCCTTGGAGGATTTGGAGTTGATCATTGGGGAAACTTCATTATTTTCGTTGCTATAGCCTTGTAAAATTCCCTATTGGCTCATTGTATCTCTAGGAGAGTTCTCTAATACCTCCTTAGATATTTGAAACCCTCTCTTATTGTCTAAGAGGATCTTCTCTTGTAATATTAATAGAAAACATATTTTCTTCTGAGGGAGCTTGGGACATTCCCTATGGTATCCCACCTCCTTATTTGAAAGGAGCACTTCTTGTGGCGGTGACTAATTTCTTAGCCTGGTTTTCATTTCATTGTTATCTTAGTCTCTAGATCTAATCTCTAGCTTGTTCTCTTGCTCCCATTGGATTAATTTAATTTTCATGTTAATTGCATTTTATATCTAATCTCTTGAATTGATTCACTTTGTAATTGTTAGATATAGACTTCATTATTACTAACTTGATCTAATTGCTCTTGTGATCTCATTGGCTATTTGATCTAATTTTCATTTGAGTAACTATTTTCTTGATCTCATTTGTATTCTAGATGAAGTATCATTTTCTTAACAATTAGATCTAGTTATAAATCTCATCTACGTGTGCTTTATTGAAGAATTCATAATTGTCTCTTTGGGATTTATTGATCATATTATACTCTTAAACACACATCCTAATTTGATCTATTGAAAGTGAAGTTGTGTCTTGTTATTGATATATTTAAAGCATTTCACTTTCGAAGCACTGTCGTTGATCTTATTGGAGCACTTATTTAACATTGTATCTCATTTGCACTTTAGATGTAGTTTTACTTCTCTAAAATTTACCTCCAAGCATAAGCTTGGTTGATATAAATTTTAGGACAAACTCCCATAATTGTCATTCAATTCAATAAATTTGAGTTTGGAGAAAAGGTTCAAAAATGTGACCTCGCAATTCTCTTGTGTTCAAACCCTTGTAGGAACCAAGGAACATGGGCTGACTTGAAGTCTAGGTGGGTATCATTAATGAAGGACGAGTGCCTCCTCGTCCTATCCTTCTTGTAATTCACCTTATTCCTTACCAAATTTTGAGGAATTGAGGGGAAGTTCTCGCCATAGTCTAGGCATATAAATAAAATTTACCAAGACCACTTTGTAGAAATTTTGAATAATATGACACTTATTCACAGAGATTATCCTGATTATACACTATTGTGGAATGCATGCATAATACATAACCTCCTCTACGTTGATCATCAATTTTGTGGAATTAAGAAACAATCGCATGCGCACATTGAAACATCAATCACACATATCAACACAGTATATCACGGGGAAAGCATACAGTTGAAAACCCCCAACTATCTGTATATTATATTGATTGAGAACATGTAACAATACATAGTAGAATACTCCTCGCAAGTACTCAATACTATCTCCACCTGCTACACACAAACTAGCTCGGATCTGAATCAATCACAGGTTCAAATCTCCTTCGTTGCTTGCCTACCTCCACTGTGCAATCCTACATGAGAATAGATGAGAATGGCTGATCCAAACTCGTATTTCCCTTGTTTTTCACTACACAATCCTCATTGGCAATCTCAATCCACTGATTGTGCAAATCTCATGCACAACTATAGTCACAACTGACAGCTGTCTTGCCCTTTCACTCACCACTAACACTTGTCTCCACTGAACTGTCCATGCACTAAGTTAACTGATGTATTCTTTAGTTGATTTATGAATTAATAATTAGTGAATTAATTAATAATTAATTCACACCACTCATCACTAGTGTATTTTTTAGTTAGACTAAATACAACTAGTTCAACTAAGTCAAACTGAACACAACTCCATCAACTCTTCAATCAACTCCACCAAACTCAATCACTTGAGTTCTAACTGAAGTCCATCATGCAATAGCTCAACTAACCCATAGGAAAAGCGTATTTCCTTCTGGCATTTGCATGTGCCACATCCATAGCTCGAACTGAAGTGCTGCAAGAGGATAAGATAATGTTTATAGTCCAAATATTATTAAGATCTAATAATATTCTACTGTTCTATTTTTGACTAGCAGTCTAAAAATAGACTCCGCCCATATGTCTAAAAATAGAGGTCCATCTATTTTTTACCAACATGACCAATCATCCATAAATAGCATCCTGCAACTCATAGACCATGATCCATATGTCTAAAAATAGACTTTGCGCCAAAAATAGCCTGCGAGCCCACTTAGTGAAGGCGACTTCTTTTCACTAAGCTCCATCATCTTGTTGCATTTTCAACAGTTGAATCCTCAAATTTAGTATGCAAATTACACAAATATTTATATGGTCTCAAACAAGCATCTAGGGCTTGGTATGATAAAATTGATGCATATTTCTTGAATAATGGTTTTAAGCGTTGTATATCTGATCCAAATTTGTATGTTAAGAACTTTGGGGATAATGTCCTCATTATTGTTTTATATGTGGATGATCTAATTATCACTAGCAACCAGCTTGTATTAATTCAAGATATGAAAATTGTTATTCAAAGTAGTTTGAAATGACAGATCTCGATACATGCATTATTACTTGGGTCTTCAGATCTGACATATGGTTGATGGTATTTTTCTCTCTCAACCTAAGTATGTGATAGATTTATTGGCTCGTTTCCATATGAGTGATTGTAAACCTGCTCCTACTCCATTTCAATCATGTGTAAAGTTAACTGTTGAGTGTACCACTTCACTAGTTGATGCTACTCTTTATCGTCGGCTCATTGGCAGTTTGATATATTTAACTCACAGCAGACCAAATCTCTCTTTTGCAGTTAGTATGGTTTCTTGATTCAGGCAGCAACCTGTTGAAGCCCCGAAAATCGGGTCGACAACAAGGGGGATACCCACCCGGTCCAGACCTTAGTTGGAAGCTCCTTATCCGTTTGGTATAGCGGGTCCGACTGGGGATAACGGGACTAGTTTCCCGATCTTGGGTGTGTGTGTGTGTGCAGAGTTGAACTATGCTGATCTAAGAGTATTTTAAAGCTAATCTAATTCAGATTCTTTAACTTTACTCTATGCTATTGTAATCTAGTGAGAAACAACACATCAAATCTATCCTAACCCGAGATTGTATATCTTCCATTGTGCGATCTAAAAAGATTTCGAATAATAACTGGTAATAAAGATAATTCAGCTAT